>CAJVPT010001644.1:0-20441 GCA_910592055.1 Acaulospora colombiana | reverse complement strand
TTAGATTATTGAGATTTTGTCTGTATGTTCATAAGATATAGTCAGGCATTCTATCTATTTTATTAATTAGTGGGTCATAGTAGATTCACCATAGGATTGGAGAAATAGTATCTTTTTAATCTATTTCTTCTTGGACTTGATATGGTTCAGTGTTGCCAAAGTAGATTATAAGTTCATTTTCTCTACGTGAGAAAAAGTTTCAAATGATGTTGATTAGTTTGTTGGGTACTTTGATTCTTTAAGAGCTATAGTGAGGTGCTTGATATTAACTGTATCATATGTCTTGCTCATATCCTAGAAAAACATATAGCAAGGCCCATTGACTTCTCTTGCATCTTCTAAAATACTATTGATAATACTAATAAGTTCTCTAATGCTTTGGTTAGGGAGTGCAGCTCAATTCTATTAAAAAGGATCTGATAATTAGATAAAACCTTTATGAGTCTGTTAGTTAATACTTTTGTAAATATTTTTTTAATAGATTCTAATAGAATGATGAATTGGGTAATATTGATATTGTACTTCCAGTATTTGGGCTTGAGAATAGAATAGATGATTCCTTTCTTCCATTACATTGGGATTTCTTCTTTAGCAAGAATGATATTGAAGAAACTTGTAATACTTTGAATAGTGTCATTATGAAGATGTTTGAAGACTGAGTAAGTGATATTTAATAGTTCGAGTATTGATTTGTTACTGCATTTATTGATGATTGCTTGAATTTTAGCAGTATAAAAAGTCCATCATTGGTAAAAAACATTTATGATCTATGTATTCCTTTGGAAAGTATTCCGCTTTTCAGACACTATCCATAATTGCTTGTATGTTCCTATGCTAGTCCACTCCTGGAAGTGAATACAGATAATATGTTTAATATCTTCCAGATTGATAATGACTTTCCTGTCTTCCTCCTTGCTTGTAATTAGTCTGGTGGTTACAATGCTTTGTTTGGATTGATTGAGTAGTGATCTAATCATTTGTTTTTTGTTCGTGTGAAACTAGTTTTATCATCTGAGCTTGAAAAATTTGATGTCAACTTTCGTCTTCTTGCTCACTGCTTTTTTGTATCTTTTCTTTACAAGTTTTATCCACTGGTCTATTTCTTCAATCTTTGTACTAAAGTTGGTATTCTTATCTACTGGACTGATAGAACCTAGTTCTTGATATTGTTATATATCTTTTCCATTTTCTCAGGATCGAAATGTGTAGATTGTTTTCTGCAATGACTAATTTGTTGCCTCAACTTATTGAGTTGAAGGAGTAAAATAGACCTGACATTAGGTGTGGACTTGTGATACTTTCTTTTTTTTTATTTATACTGTTTAATGTATAAGTGGGCTGCTTCCAGAATCCAGTTTATTAAGGTTGTCCATAACTTGTTTATATTAGTTCCTTCCTCTATCATCTGGTATCAATTGTATATTTTGTCATCAATCTCCTTTGCAAACTTTGCCCATTATGGTTCCATAGTAGCAGCCCAATTGAATCTAGTATTTTGAAAGAGATATTTGAAATGATTGATAGGTTTTTCAAGTTGCCAAGTTTCAATAAAAGTGGTTACTGCTCTGTGGTCAGTTGGGATGAGTGGGCAAGTATATCTATTAAGCACTATGTGGGGTAGAATAATATTCAAATGGTATCTACTCTATTACATATGGAGTTGGTGTGTCAGTTTGGGGACCATGTAAATTCTTTATTATTTGGATTGTAGTATCTAAAAGTATTGATTATATTAAGATTAGAAAGTTCAGTGAAGAAAGGGGATAGTTTGTTCACGAAGTTTCTTATGTTGGAACTATATTTATCTTTATTTGCATTGGGATATATATTAAGATCTCTGGTTAAAATTATATGCCAATGTTCTAAATTTTTTTGAGTGATGAGGTCAAGGACTTTTCTGAAGAGTTTGTATATCGGAAGCCAGAGGTTGCTAGGAGATAGATTCTGATTATGCGTATATATTGTTTTGGGGAAAGTGGATTGATGATAATAATTCTGCCCTCTAGTTTTTGTACTTTTATTACTCTGTTCGCCAGATCATATTTAATTGCAATGCTAACTCCGGTACTTTTTCCTGCTCCTTCCCACCATGTTGTATAGTGTTGGGCTTTCCATGATAAGCTGTTTGAGTCTTGATTATTTCAGTTGAGATGATAATATCTCATTTATTTTGTTGCCAGGATTTTATCCATAGTTCTTATTTCAGAGACTCTTTGAGTCCTGCACAGTTTAAGGTTGTGATTGTGATGTAGGGGCTACTAGTTGATTTGTTTATATGTTTGTTATTATTGTTTGCTTTCTTAGTGTGTAGTTATTTGAGTTGTCTATGTATTTCTATTGAAAATGAGGATGGTGAGGGGATTGTTTCTGTGATTGAGGTTTATTCTGTATTTAGTATCTGAATGATGCTGATATTGTCCTGATTTGCTAATTGGAAGTATTATTTATTGTTCTGTTCTTTATATTCATGGTTATTCTTGATATTGCTTTGGTTACTATTCATTATTTGTGATTGTGAGGGTTATTGGAATTGTTCAGAATAAGAGAAATAATTGCATTCATAATTGTATTTATATTGTTATCTATCTTATCTATAAAAGAGTATAGTTGTTGTTGATTTCTTGAATGCTCTATTGGTTGTATGATGAGCTTGTATAGGGGGATTGGTGTTCTTCTGTGGTATCTTGATCTTGTTTTATTGCATTTGTGTATCCTTTATCATAGTATTCTAGATTTGTGATTCTTTCATCCAGTTCACCTATTGTAGTTTTTATATCGATAATTTTTTTTTCAGATTTCTTTAATTGCCAAAAGAATATCAGTCAGGATTGTTTCTTGATTATTTTGTGTTAGTTCTTTACTTTTCTTGAAAGTTGTTGCATAGGACCTGTTATGTTTTTCCTGGTGTTTTGTAGGAGTGTGTTTCTGGAAGTTTTAGCTTTTAGATGGCTTGTAACAGTTATAGAGTTTTCCGAAATAGTTGACTTGATCCTTGTTATAGTCTAACCATTGTTGGCAGGATTTTTTTGGGCACTAAGTTGCAAGATAATCATATTGATTACAGATTGCATATAACTTGGTTTTTATGGGCCTGATAATGACTTCTATCTCTTCTAAGGTAAAAGTCTTATTGAGTGCTTTTTGTAGGATAGTGTCATTTTATAAGCTGAGAATTGTGAATCTTTTCCTATTATAGGTTATGTGCCTAGGGATATAGTATGTTTTGGTATTAACTTGTTGGCAAATGATTTTTAAATCAAAGGTTGTGGTGTTCATGAGAGGCCAGTTAGTTTTACTGCAATGGTTACCTGTTCTTTCATTTAGTCTATGTTAAGAGTGGTGTCAAAAACACGAATTGTATCTTCTTTGATGAAAACATTTTTTTGGTTAGTCATTTTGGCTTTGTCATTTCTGTCCTGAAAAATAATGATTGTGGATTGCCATAGCTGCTGGATTCTCATGGTAATGTTATTGATCAGTTCAAATTTGATGAAAGTGAGTTGTATGTCTATGAGTTTTGTGTACAAGAATATGTTTCATACCTAATACTGTTTTTCTTTTTTATCTCATAGCTGTTGATCTCCATGTAAATGAGATGCTTGTTGTCTATATCTGATAAGTTGATAGTTGTGGCTTCTTGTGTTGCTTGCTAATCTTTAAAAAGAGCAGTAATATAGATAGTACTATTAGTAGTTTCGATATAAATGTTGAGGAGTCCTTTGGAAGAGTTAAGGGCTCTTACTAGAAAGATGATTTTTTTTCTAATGGTTGCTCCAGAGACATTTTGGGCTATTATGCCAACTTTGTATCTTGTTCTTCCATATCTGATACTTGGATCAAATGGAGATCTAGAATGTGATCTGTATTTCGTACTGCTTTGCTTTTGCCAGTCTGGATTGTCTGGATTGGTGTCCTTGGTTTGTTTTTGTTCAACAAAAACCTTGTCTTCTATAGTATCATCTTCATCCATTATGTTATTGTTCACATTTATATCGATTAAGTTCTGAATAAAAGGATTACTGAGATTCTCGTAATTTTTGCCTTTCATTGTCTAAGAGATTTGTTGTGGGATAAATCTTTTTGTCAATGTGATCAAGTTTTCCTCGACCTGTTCACTCCATGAGCTGTTATTTGAGACAAGTCTAAGAGTGGAAGGGTATTATTCCTGATGACTATGGCTATATTAGTATCTGGGTTAGTTATTGGTGTAATGTTCAGTAGAAATGTTGTTGCTATTTTGATGGATCTGGGTTTCTTTACCTGTGTAGTTCTTTTTTCTATTTTGATAGGGTCGACCTTACCCTGGGTTCTGCTGTTTTCATTGTAGTTATGTCTGAAAGTAGAGCTTGTGCTCCTAGTTATTCTACTTATGATGATTTGTCTTTTAGTTTGTACTGCACCACAGATGAACAGAAAAGAGTTGATTGGTTTGTATATTGTATATTATTATAATATTACTATTGTATTAATAAAATAAATATAGCAACTCTTTCTATTAATTCTCTGACCACATATAAAAAAGATGTTTGCAAGAAGTTTTTATATTTCTAAACTAATAAAGTCTTATCACTTTTCTTAAATCAACTTGAAGAAACTTCAAGAGCCATCAACTAATTCCTACCTCTTGTCTACTATGGTTTTCAAACAAAAACTTCACCTCTAATAACTATAAAGATTAAGAAACATTCTTCCTACCAATAGCAAGAAAGTTCTAAAAGGAAAAAAAACTTATGTATTGTTATCTCACATTATAGAAAAATATCACAGAAGCATGTGCTTAATGAGAAACAACTTTCTTACTCTCTTGTTACTTGTTGTCTTCTAATAGTACTCATTCTTGATTTTTTCTGAAGAATTTTGCTTACCTTATTTTAACCTTGAATTTTGAGTAGCACAAAATTTTTCACACTGTAATTGGATATAAAAAACTCATATTAGTAAAAGAAGTAAACAAACTCCCATTGGTCACCTCATATGTTTGAATACATTTCCTCAGCCCCATAAGAATCTGGGTTCATCATAAGTCATTATACCTGATATGAATAGATACAGGACATAAAATCTCCTACATTAGTGACTATCAAGAAAGAACAAGCTACAATAGGTTACATTGAATAAATAATAACTCTCTCATCTCCTATTCAACAAATAGAAATTAACAACCTGGGTATTATCTTTTTGAAGGGTTTTGATATATCTTTCTTTTCACCATAAATCAATAATAATAATATCATTACCAATGTCCATTGGTCAAGATTCATACACTTCCCTTCCCCTTCTTAAAATTTTCTTTTAGCACTAGTGAAGTTAAGGTACTACATAAGAGATTCCAACATCAGTGATGCTGAATACCTTATGTGAATCCTTGATACATTAGTTCCTTTTTTTAGGAAATAATGATAAGCTGCTCAGTAGACCTGGACTCAATGGATTTCAGGATCTAATGAGTGTCGTGGCATATTAGGTCTAGATAGTCAAGTTTTGATGTCTAGTTAGTTTGTTATAGTAAAGAGAAATACCTAGACTAGACAGTCATATAGTTACTTTATTCTAATGGGATAAACCATAAATAGTTGATTTTCTGTACTATTTATTGATCTATAAATCCTTAGACAGTATGGGTAATTATTTATCCCGGTTGTCCTTAGATATGATCTTGTTTATAATAAAATAGTGTCATGATGCATGGATAAGCTAGCATATAAAAAAAAATTAATAAAAAAAATATTAAAACAATAGCTTATTTCTGCAAACCTTTTCACTAATTCTCTTTTTTCTAAAAAAATTTTTCATTTTTGACAATTTTTTTGAAAAAAATAAACCCTTCCAAATACATAAGGAAAAACAACATATCATTCAAACTAAGCTATCAAGATTTTTTAATGTATATATAACAAACTATTAGAAATATCAAAGAAAGATGTATATATTGTTTTACTAATTTTTTTTTATTTCCTTTCCTTAAAAATTTTTAAAAGAAGAAAAGAAATCTGTAAATTGATTTACAATCAGAAAAAGGAAACCAATATCAACTTTATATAGTTTATATTAACATCATTCTTAACACTGTAAGGAACCCAAAAAGCAACTAAGTCTATCTGATAAATCAAGTTATTTTAATTACTTAAAGGTATAGAAGGATATTAATGCTCCTTAAAAACAAGACAGTCTAAATGTACATATACACATAAACAATATACATATCCTCTACCTTGTCACATAAATAATGATGGGTCCCTAAAGTATTTAGCATATAAAATTTCACAGATCACTTATGTCCCTTTTTGAGGGACAAAATTCATAGCTCTTCACTTTAGTAGGGACAAAAGTCAGAAAATGCTATAAATCAATGATCTAGATAATGGAGAACAATTGTGGGTAGTTTTTTTATAGTTATTAATTTAAAAATTTTAAATTTTCCTAGTGAAGGACATTTGACTTATGTCCCTGCCTCCCCCTTTAGGTCCCTATCTTTACACATAAATACAAACATGTAAAAACAGACAAACAAAACAAGTATATATATAAAAGTGATAAACAAAATATATACATACACATATAACTTGTAATCTAAACAAGTTGATCAACATTCTACACAAAAACAATAACAATTTGCAAAATCTGGATAGAATCTTCAATATAAATAAATAAATATATCAAATCAACCTCAGAAAGGTTTATCTATGATCTAAAAATAGAATACTGATAAATATGCCATAAATAAATAATCACATAACTCATCAGTAAAATCTAGATCAGTAGCAAATATGAATAGAATACAATATATATTACAAATAATCAATAAAAGAGAAGAGAATATAGTAAACACTTTAATCAACCTCACAATAAAATATGACGAATACTCTACTCTGTGAACCTCACAACAACTACTAAAACAAAAAAATAATAAATCCTACAAACCAGTAGCCTCATCACCAGAAATATATACTATTTTAAATAGTATTATAGTTAAGATATTAAGAGTCAATATGACAACTTTTCACAAAGAACATATTCTGACTTAACATATCACATATCTTTAGCAACAAGGCAAAGGAATCAAAGAAGATCTTCTACAACCTTACATTGAAGATAAGCTCATGGAAATTATCAAGAATCCTGAAAGATAACATAAAACAGAGTAATAATCAATAAAAAACATCAAACAAATAAATAATGAATCAATAATAAACAATAAAATAACAATAATATATATATAGAAGATGAAAGAATTTGAATTACAAAAATTCCAGAAAATAGAAAAAAAACAATTTATTAGTGAACATGGCTCCTATACAACTAGGAATAGAAATATGGTATCATCCATTAATCCTTACTTCATAAAAAAAGAAAAAAACTTATAGATTAGGTGCAATAACAACCAATATTTCAGGAGAAACAGAAAACAAAACCAAGGTATATCTAAGTAACACTTTTAAACTTTCACAAGAAGAAAAAAACCTGTTACGAAAAGAGTTTATTAATGGAAATAAGTGACTAGTTTTTTGAATACAAGAAAAAAAAATATTATAAGATGTATTGAGAAAGTTAACTGAAAGGAAGACAATTTTGCTATCTAAAACATAAAACTCTTGTTCACTCGCAAAAAACAAAAGATGAAAAGAAACCTAGATAAAAAGCCTTTCAAGAATCTAAAACCAAATAAAATACTACCATCTGACATGTATACTTGATAGACATGAATCTGAAAAATAATAATAATCTTATAAAAGCATATCTAAAAAGTTATAGAGAAGCTCAAAACATTCATATCTATAAGGTAAATACAAAACCATAAGTAAAAGGCTATATCAAATGACACAAATACATAGCTTAAATTCTAAAGCAATTTGAATGACTTCAATCAATACAGAAATATCAAAAGCTATATTTTCTAAGTCTGAGCTTAGTAACAATGAAATTAATTAAATATTAATTGAAAGAAATAACATCTCAGCAAGATTTCTAGCATTGATAAAACCTATATCAGTCTAATAGCTAGAGTATTAAATGGTACACAAGCCAAGACATACTATATACTCAAAGATCCCTATATACTCAAGAAGTATAACTTTACAGTGGTTGGCTTTAAGACAAAAAAAGAAAGATACAAGGCATGCAAACAATATATTTTCTTGTAGGGACATTATCTCTTATAGAGTATTAAATACATATTTAAAATAAAATGACAGAATCCTAAAGATGAAAATAGAAATATAAGATTCAGATCCAGAAATATAGAAGTAAATAATGAATCAACATTCGACTTACAATTAGATAATAAATTAACATAATCTATTTCTACTCTAGCAAGTTATCATAGATTCAAAAATTTAAGACAAATTAGATATCAAAACAATTATAGAATAAGGCATGAAAGAAACACTAAAGAAGAATACCCTGTAACAGGAAGCAATAGAGAATTAATTAGAAATCAATAATACTATAGAAATAAATCTTATGAAGTTAATACGAGACCTGAAATAGAAAGCACATAAGATCCTTTAATGATATTCTAGCTAACCTAAAAAAACTATATGCTAGAATAGATACCCTAGAGAAACAAACAGGCTTTAGAAAATCAAGATTCAATACTAAGGAAGAAAAGTTGTACCAGTCCTTAACAGCAATCAAGAAGAGCAACAGTCCATTGCTTCCTCATTAAAAATTATAAATATAGGCAACAAACAAACTTTAAAAAATAGTAACAAAATAGAAGAGGAGAAAAACATAAATATCACAACATTTCTACAAGAAGAATAGAAAAAATTTCTTAATAATAATAGATATATAGTAGATCAATAGCAAAAACCAAAGAAGAGAATAAGATAGGTAAAAAAGTGATCAGAATAGGTACACACAATGTTAGAGAAATTATAGATAAAACAAAGTAACAAAATTTAATTGAGAGATACTAGAACAGAGAATAGATATACTGGGGTTATGTAAAACAAAATTGACAAAAATTAATACATAATAGGCTTTCAATAATCAAAAAGACTATAACCACTTTTATAGCATTAATAAAGATACTTTATTTGAGACAGGAGTTAGTCTCTTAATTAAAAAATATCTGGAAAAAAAGATTGCATCAGTAGAGAAAGAATAAGAATATATTATTGTTATCAATATGCTTATAAAAAGAAAGAAGATCTATATTATACAGATCTATATTTCTTTAGGATATAGCAAAAAACTCTTTCCGCAAATCCCTTAGATCCTTAGAAATTTCCTTTTTAGGCAATACTCTCAAGGAAAGAAACAACATACACAACTCAAGACATATACTCTCACAATACCAACATACAAGAGACATCTTAGCACAGAACAACACTTCATGCATAGTTTTGATCTGGTGATCATTGAGAAAACATAATATAGTATATATTAATAATCTTGATTTTTTTCTCTTTTTTAAGAAGGAAATAAGCTAACATAAACTGATTCACAGTCAGAAAAGGGGAGCCAATATCAACTTCACAGAGCTTGCAGCCAGGCTATTGTAGGTTGACACCTTTCTTGATACTACAAGGAATCTCAAAGCAAATAGGTTCGCTCGATAAATCAAGCAAATCTCAAATCCCTCAAGACTCAAAAGGATATCAAAGCTTCCCAAGGTCTAAACAACCTAACGTGCATATCCTATTGCTACACATATCAAAACATTTCACCAAAGTAGCGTGAACATGTACACATGTATAAAGCTGTTATCAAAATAAGTTTGCCAAAGATCTATTACAACAGTATAATAAGAGTGACTAAATTTGGTAAGATTAACAATCACTACTACCACAACAGAAAGTGATTAATATAAACAAAGTGTCAAGTGTCTATAAACATAACAACAAGTTAGTATAAATAGATAAATAACATTAGACAAAACAGAATACTCAATATGTATCTAATCAAAACAAGATCAAGAAACATATCAAAATAGGAGAATAGCTAAAAACAATAAGCAATACATATAAAAGATTTTTCTGTCCCACATAACAATATCAACACTACGGGATACACCTCTATTATTATTCTCCATACCACATGCACAATAAACAAAACTGAAAAGATTTTATAAATAGTAGATAAAAGAGAGAAGGATATTATTGACACACTAATTCGACTCACAAAAAAGTACAATTAACATAGTAAGCTATGGGCTACATGACAAATAGCTAAACAAAGACTGACTACTACTCAATATAAAAAGAGAATGTCAGCTTTAGCTTCAAAAACTTGCACAATACTTGATAGCATTATTGCAAGTATCTTAGGAATAGACAAAACTATATTCCATAAGGAATAGGTTTTAATCCAACATATAACTCATTTATGTAACTAGGGAAGGGCAAAGAAACAGATCTGTTTCAACCGTATATTGAGAATAAATTCCTGAATATGATCAAAGAAGAAGATCCGAGTAAGACAAGAATCCTACCCATGGAAATTGTTATCCCTGTAGAAAATGAATCAATATTGGATAATAAAATTACAATGTTCAATGCTCATGAACAAGAGGAGGTAAAGGAGGACATGGAAATAGAAGCCCTTAGAGAAAAGATTCAAAACCAAAACATAAGTGAATACAACTCATATAGTACAAGAAATAGAACTATAGGTTCTACTTTGAATCCATACTATATAAACAAGAAAGGAGCATATCGATTAGGGGCCATGATAGCAAACATTTCAGAAAGTTCAGAAGACGAAATCAAGGCCTACCTATGTAATGTCCTAAAGCTATCCCAGGATAAGTAAAACTTCCTTCAGAAAAACTTTATCAATGGAAACAAGTGGTTGGTTATTTATTTAAAGTAAAAGAAAATCTTTTTAAATGTCTAGAAGAGGTAAATAGAAAGGAGAAAACTTTTAGTCTTCAGCAACTAGAACCTAAAATAAGAGAACATATAAAACATTCATCCATTGATAAAATGGAGAAGAAAATATTCTGAAACCACAATCTAGAAGAAGAAGAAGATATATGACATGTGAGTTTGATAAATATGAATCGTAAACTCTCTAGAAACTATATAAAAAAACACCTCAAAAGATATAGAGCTATCAAGAATATTGATATCTATGAGGTAAAAACCAGATCAGAGCAAAAGCCTACCTTAAGTGACATAAGTATCACAAAACCAATCCAGAAGAAATATGAATGCTACCACTTGGAACAGAAACAATAAGGGTAATCTTCACTAAAGAAGAGCTAACAGATCAAGAAATAAATGAAGTTCTGATTGAATGAAACAAACATTCAGCCAGACTCCTAGGCACAAACAGAATATTTTCGAGTTTGATAGCTAGAGCCCTTAATAGTACAGAAGCCAAGGCCTGTTATGTATCAAAAAATCCTTACACATTGAAAAAACAGAACTTTACAGTAGTATGCTTTACAACAAAAGAAGCCATGATAAGAGCCTGTAGGTAACATATTTTTCTATAAGGACTGAGACTATCCTGGAGTGTGAAAGCTCTATTAGAAGAAACCACAAAGAGTCTCAAACCTAAAACTGGAAGGTTTAGAAATAGAATGGAGTATACAAGAGTAGAAACAGATATAGAGCCAGTGACAGATTTACTATCAAATAATGAATCAATAAACTCGACCATAACCACAGACCAGAGATGAACAAATAATCAAAGAAGAAGGTATCAGGATCAAAACAACAATGGTTGACAAAGACACCCTAGATCCTTGAACCATTCAGCAACAGGAAGTAATAAGAAATCTCTAGAAACATCAGAGACTTGTCAGAAGGTTAAAACAGAAGACAACAGAATCCTGAATCGATAAATGAGCATAATCCATTAAAGCTCATATTAACAAATCTAGAAAAACTGAGTGGAAGAATTGCTAAGCTCGAGAGCAGTTCAAGATCTAACTGACAATTGAAAAAAGGGACCAGGGTGGGTAGATCGCTTTCAAAATGGCACACCAGTTGACTAAGATAGGCAAAAGGAGAAAGAGTCCGGTTCTTCCTTATTAAAAACTTATAATAAGGGCAAAGAACAAATGGTAGCTCTAGAGGAAGCTGTAGAGCAATATGATGAATTAAATTTAAATGCATTCTTACAAAATGAATATAGTATATTTTTAAGTAGCAGAAATGAATATAGAATAACAATAGATAGAGAAGAGAATAATGAAGAGATTCAAACAAGAGTAGTAAGAATTGACACACATAACATTAGAGGTGCTACAGACAAAATGAATCAATGGAGCCTGATTGAAGAGATACAAGAACAGGGAATAGGTATAATGGACATATGTGAAACAAAGCTAACCCAAACCAATGCAAAATGGGCTTTCGATAAACAAAAAGTTTATAAACACTTCTACAGTATTAACAAAGACACACCATTTGGAGTAGGAGTAAGTCTTCTAATTAAAAAGGACCTAGAAAAGAAAGTAGCATCAATAGATAAAGAAGAAGATTACATAATCACAGCCAACTTTCTAATAAAAAAAAATGGATCTATATTATCCAGATCTACATCTCATCAGACAAACACCAATACAAAAAAGTGCAAAAGAGGCTAACTAATCTAATTAAAAAAAAGTATAGACAGAGATTTCATACTATAGTAATGGTGATTTCAATGTTATCTACAATCCATCAGAAGATAGAATAGTATCCTTCAAGGCTAAGTTCAAACCTTCTTGGCATCCAAAAATTCCAGTGTTCAACTTTTTGAATGAATGGGGCTTTCTAAATACTCAAGCAATATGGGAGAGTAAAAGAAAGACCCCAACATGATGGAACGCAACAAGTAGTAGTAGAATTGATTATATCTGGATATCACAGGAACTAACAAGATATCCATTGCTTCGATTTGATAATCAAGAAGTGCAAGAAGTCACAGGAAGTGATCATACTATGTTGATAATTACCCTACAAGATAATAACCTCTTCTCAAGATGTCCTGTTATCAAACCAAAGACACAAAATAGAAGAGAATTGATATAAAAAATTCTTCACAAGAACAATAACAAGATTACTGTTATTGTCTAAACCACAAACTAAAGACAAGGCTAGGGCCTTTTCTTCTAGAAGAACTAAAAAACGATGTAAAAGAAAACCTTGCAAACAAGATCTGGGAAGTCTTTGAGAATCAGATAAGCAAGGTAGTCTTTAACAAACTTGAATCAAAAAAGGTTACACCATATAAAAATAAAGATGAGAGACATAGTCCTGAATTTATCAAATATAGAAAAGCTTTGCAATTGAAGGGACTTTTTAAGAAAGCAGAAGTTTCAAAAAATATAGAAAAGCTGCAAAATCTTTGTAAAGCAATTGAGAAATATAACACTATCTATAGTTCAAATCATTAAATCAAAAACTATTACATACAATATAGCATCTTCAACATGTTAAAGGGGATGCTAAAAAAAGATATTCAAGATGCAATAGAAGGCTTAAAGTTTATCAATCAAAGACTAGAAGCCAAAAAGACAAGAGAGACTATCAAAGTTGCACTAGAACAAAGATGCAATGATCTGAAGAATAATCAAAGAAGGATGGTAAACTCCTTGTTTAACAAAGAAAGGGGTAATATAATACTTGACAGGGTCAAAATTTGGTAAGATGATAATAAATACATAATGACAGAGAAATAGGAAATTGAAGAAGAAATAAGATGCTATCACCTAGAAGCCTTTAAGAAAAGAAAAGCCAATTTTGACAATTTAACAGAAAATTGGAAAGAGAAATATAATTCTAGAAGTTATATCCAAGATATTTGATATAAGAATCTTTTCGAACCAATCTTACAAGAAGAATTAAATAAAATACTTAAGATACTTCCTAATAATAAGGCTCTAGGAAAATCTCAGATCAGCTATGAGATGTTGAAAAGACTAAGTCAGAAAGAAAAAGAATACTTATGAAAAATACTCAACTACTTCCTGAAATAGGAGGTTATATTTATATCCTAGAGACAAAATCATATATATCCTATAACCAAACCAAAACCGTGGGGATATGAATTGTTAAACATAAGACCCATAGTATTATTGGAAGTCATAAGAAAGTGTTTTACCAAAGTTCTAATCAACAGAATGGGGAATATTTGTAAGATCAATAATATTCTCAAAGGATCTAACTATATAGGGTTATCAGGAAAAAGTACTGCAGAGCCAATTTAAATTCTCAACAATATCTGTGAAGATGTGAAAGAAAACAAAAAGGAACTGTGGATATTATTTCAAGACACAGCTAAAGCTTACAACACTATCAGTTTGGAAATGCTAGTAAAGGCCATAGAAAAAATCAAGATACCTAAAGATTTAATCAAGATCGTGATGAGCCTTTTCAAAAATAGAGAATTCAAAGTTATATTTGAAGATAATTTAATAGAATCGATAAGAGCAAGGGATGGTATTGATCAAGAAGAAACCATCTCACTGCTAATATAAAGAATCTTCTATGACTTTTTACTTTACAAAATCTAAAATAACAGTAAGAGAGGATATAGAATGTCAATTACCTGGAATCCAGACTTTAAGGGACATATGATCAAAAAGCTAGAATCAAGGCATGCAGCAATAGCCTTCATGAATAACATAACATAAATAGCAAGGTCCAAGAATGACATGGAAAAGATTCTAAAAACAGTAAGAATCTTCTATATGGCCAATGACTCTCAAATCAATAGTAACAAATTGATTCTAGTTATTATAAATAATTACAACTGCTACCCAGAAGAAGTCCAAGCAGGTATTGAAAATGAGGTAGTTAAAGAACTTAATAGAACAGAGCAAGCAAGATTTTTGGGGATTTGAACAGGTAGCCAAAAAACAGTGATTGAGCTTAAAGAAAGAGTACTTAAAGAAATCCACATGGTTACTAGGGCCCTCAAAAACAAAAAAGTGATAGATAAACAAGTACTCTATATTTTGAATAGGGTATTAATACTAAGAATAGAATTCAGAATGCAATATAGTATATTGTTTTGGAAGATATGCACAACATTAACAACAGCATATAGAAAACTCTTCAAAAACAAAAGTTTATTATGCAAATCTATGCCCAATAGCATAATATACCATTCAAAAATCCATAATTTGAAGAGTATTTGAATGCTACAGAGAAAAAGCCAGGTAACAGGATTGTGCAACAGATTGAATGACCTTGGATTGGCAGGGACCACAACAATTATAAGGCTCAAACAGGCACAAATTAAATATTGGGAACTACTTAACCTTTTGACTTGCAACTCTCTTAATCATCTTCCAGACAAAGGCAACTTCTCACTCCAAGTAATCAAGCTAGCTAAGGATATGGGAATAATTTTCTATAGTTAGAAATGGCATGACATTTTTGAATGGGATAAGAAAAACAGTCTAATTAAAGAATACTTTTTACCTGATAAGTACTATAAGGTCATTCCATCATTAAGAAATAACAAGATGATATATATAGATCAACTTGTTGATAATAAGGCAAATGAATTTAGAAAATGGTGAATGCTTCAACTTATTCAAAAAACAGGAAAAGGTTCCATTCCAAAATAGTTCTTAACTATAAATAAGATGCTCTCCAGAAATCTTTTGAACCAGCACATAGAATATTGGGAAATAGATCAAACAAAATGGGAATCAGTATACTCCAAAGCAAGTGTCGATTGAGACAAAAGATAGAAGATATGGATAGTCAAAAAAGATCCTAACTATCAACTGTCTTGGGAAAAACTGGTACACAAAGTGACAAGAAATAAAGTAAAGATCTAATATTATAGCTGTCAGAATAATGAAAACAATCAGAAAACAAATTTGATAAAATACTCGGGTTGTTTGGAGAGTTGTATCCAAGAAAACAGCTGTATAATAGAAGAAAATATAAATAAAATATATATGATACTATATCTTAACACAAGAAAAGATACCGGAAGAGCCCAGATATTAACAATTTCAAGCTCTAAGATTTCACTAGAAAAAGCAATCAAAAGAGCAATATAAGATGATTGGGTTATAGTATGGAATTCTATCTTGCCACCCCCTTTTCAATGCATCAGAATAGACTATGTGGATATAGAAAATTGAAAAGAAACAATCATCAAAACAAATGTTAAAGAAGGAGTATATCAAGATCACTTATTAGAGATACTTCGATGTAATCAAGAATCCAATCAAAAGCTGACTTTCTATTTAGATGGCTCACTTGTCGATCATGGAAGTGATATAATAAAAATGGGAGTAGTATGGATCCAAATTAGTGAAGCAGAAAAGGAAAGTAGATTTCAAATGGGAGTAGATAATTGGTTCTCATCAACAAGTGTGGAAATAACAGCAATATTCATAATACTCCTAGTAGTTCCAATAAATAGCACAATTGAAATCTTTATAGATAGTCAAGCTTGCATCTCTAAATGGATATCAGTCAAAAAAAATGACCCAAAAAGAATACATAAAAGATGGTTAAAAGATAAAAACTGATCATTATGGATACGAATAGTAGAGCTAGTCAAAAAGAAAAATCTAGATCTAAAGCTTACCAAAATCAAGGCACATTGCAATGATCCCTATAATGATGAAGCAAATGCTTTAGCCAAAGGAGCCCTCAACTTGCCCACAATAGAATGGAAGGATCTCACTTCCTATAAAATCCCTACAAAAATCAAGTGGAAAGACAAGACACTAGATGATCCCATAAAACAATTTATCAAAAAGATAAATAACAAGACCGCAGTTTATCAATGGACAGTACATAATAGAACTGAAAAGAAATGGAGTCATCAGATTAAAAAACAACAAAAATACACTTGAGATCTAGCATGAAAAAGAATGAATGGGTATACATGGAACACATCTTTCAAAGACTTACAGAGAAAGAGCTTCCTCATTAAATTAATGAGCGATAAGCTACCAACTCTGAGTAAGCTGACAATAAGAAGGTCAAATCTATATAAGCAAGTGAAATATATTGCATGTGGCCTCCATAAAGAAGAAACAATCGATCACCTGCTAGAATGTCCAGCTTACAAGAAACAGATGCAAGAAGCATAGAACAAAGGTCTCGAAGGGGTTCTAAAGAACTTTAGAAAACTCCTACAAGAAAGAAAAAAGGAAGTGGTTGAGAAGAATGCAAGACTAATAATAGAGAATATGGAAGAATTGGAAGAAATTAATAAGTGAATATCCAGGCTGGTGTAACAAGCTTCGACAACTAGCCAAGATACATTGAGTTTCTTTACAGGATTGATAAGAAGCAATCTTGTTCTCAAGATAGCAGATCTTAGATACCATGGCAAAAGAATTGAAAAAGAAGCAAAAAAATGAATAAAGAAGATATAGAGTATAGTATGCAACTGATTCCATAAGAAGGTTTGAAACACAAGATGCAAAAAAATCATAGAATGGGAAAGAACACAGGGAATCTAAATAAATAATAAGATAAAAAGACCTCCAAGCCTTTCTGGTCAAAAACCTAAAACTGTATCACCAAAAAGAAAAGGAGCTTCATTAATAGAAGAAGAAAGATTAGAAAATCAAGGTCTCACAGATATCTTATCAAAAGGGTTTAGATTCAGAATAAAATGGTTAGATTTTGAGTTCTGTCAGAACTGCAAAGAGTGATCTACAGTAGTGACCTGCAGAAAATGATATTAAAAGTTGGAAGGACCTTCACCTGAACTTTTAATGAAGCGAAAAATCATTCTCAAAGTTATACTTAGAGTAATTATTGAGATGAATTAGCTAGTTAAAGTTTTAGCTTTAGTGATTCATACTATATATATAGCTTACAATTGTTTAATAAAGCACACATAATTAGCCTAACAAAGAGTTAAAAAAAAAATATTCAATTTTTATTACTTTACAAAAAATATTATAACTTTTGAATAAATATTAAAATAAAAAACTCTTTTCAAATTGATAGTTTATCAGTAAAATTATATTTTGAAAAAAAATATTTTTTAATTTTTATTTTTAAAGTACTATAATAATTAAATATTATCTATTTATATATAAGTTAAAATTTTGACATACTGTTTTTTTATATTGCACTTTAACTAATTAATAAATTTTAATAAAAATAAGTCAAAATAATATTAAATAATATATAATTAATATAAAAAAATTAAAAATATATTATTTTATAATTATTAACAATTATTATTTTATAATATTATTACCTTTTAATATTTGTTTGGACTATATTTTACAAATTTTTAATAGAGTTTAAGTAAAAATTATTAATAAACTATTTAATAATAATAGTTTATTAATAAAATTTTTAACAACTTTGTATATATGTTTAAAATTGTTGTTTTGTTAAAAATATTATTTTTTTATTAATATTTTTTTGATTTTAAATAAATGATTATAAAAAATTTTAATATAAATTTATTATCATAATGCTTTTAAAACAAAATAGATTTATTTTTTTTTCTTTACAAAAACCATCTCAAAAAAAAAAATATTTTTTGATCTTTAATATAATATAAATTAATTATAAATCCTTTTACTATTACTTTATAGTATTACAAAAAAAAAAAATAAAAAGATATTTTATTAGTTTTTTTTTTTTTTTTTTAAACCCTCTGTCAGGTTAGTTATGTGTGCTTTATTAAACAATTGTAAGCTATACATATAGTATGAATCGCTAAAGCTAAAACTTTAACTAGCTCACTCGTCTTAGTAATTACTCTAAGTGCAACTTTGGGAGTAATTTTTCACTCCATTAAAAGTTCAGGTGAAGACCCTTCCAACTTTTAATATCATTGCCTGCAGGTCACTACTGCAGATCACTCTTTGCAGTTCTGACAGAACTCAAAACCCAACCATTTTATTTCAAATTTAACTCCTTTTAATAAGATATCTGTGAAACCTTGATCTTCTAATCTTCCTTCTTCTATTAATGGAGTGCCTCTTCTTTCTGGTGATGCAGTTTTAGGCTTTGGACAAGGAAGGCTTGGAATGAACAACCAATTGGCTGGGCGTTTATGCGGAATAGATTGATTGGGCTTCTACGGGCCGATTCGGCCTAACTCCTCAGACATCGGCTTCCAGGAAGCTGTGGAGTGACTGTGTAGCCTAAGGAGCTTCGTTATGAAGTTGACGACTTCGTGGGAGGTATGACCGGAGGTGGGTTTGTCATGAATACTTGCATACCTCTATCAGAATCGGGTCATATGCTCTCGACAGACCTTATATACTGACATATCTCCCCCATCCAGAAAAGAGAAGCTTTGTTGACTCCCTTCGAACCGACGGTCATGGGCGAAATTATCTCAAAAATCGCTGAATCCCCCACGAAAATATACACTGCATCACTCGCGTCAGCAGTCCTTGGATATTTTGCGGTTAAGGGACTACATCACCTTTTCTCCAAGGGGATCGGTTCGCGCTCCCATCCACCAGGACCACCACGACAGTTTCTAATTGGAGCCATGAGGAGCTTCCCAAAAGGAAATTTCTTTGAATGCTTTAACAAATGGGCGTCAGTCTACGATACGTATCAGCATATCGCTGGGACGGTATATAGTTAAATGCTTGTTGGTCTAGGCGATATTGTTTATGCGCCCATACCGGGAATGAACATATTTATCTTGAATTCCTATGAACATGCTCAAGAGCTCCTAGCAAAGAGACCCAGCTCAACAGCTGGGCGTCGTTTTGGGTATCTAGCGGGTGAGCTGTAAGTGAAACCCTGTGCCATATCGCATAAACTCCATCATTGGCTGATTTCACGTCTTATCTTCATAGCATTGGCTGGAAATGGGAAATGATGTTTCTTCAACCGGGCCAGCACCTCTTCGATCAACGCAAGATGCTTCGACGAGCAATTGGGTCACAACGAGTCGCAAGCCATGACCCTCTTATTGAATCCGTGGTGACCAAGCTAGTCACTACATTGACCACCTTCCATGGTAACCCTATTGACCCATTTCAAGAGTAAGTTGCACTACGTGACTGGTATTCGGTTATTTACATGGACATATAGCTCTATTGGCGAGATGGTGTCCACGGCCACATATGGTGACCGAATCTGGAAAGAGATGGGGAAAGATTTATCGCAATGGAATATAAATGCAATATCCGTCATCACCGAAGCCGGATGGGCCTTCTGGATGGTTGATATATTTCACTTCCGTCGGTATCAATGCCAATTTCTAGCTAACAGAAGACTAATACGTTCTCCAATAGTGCGGTTCACTCCAGATTGGATCCCTGGACTACGTTTCAAGTAAGCATTCGATTAATTTTTGTAGAAAAAGGGAATTTTAAATTGATCGTATTTAGGGAGCTGATGAAAGAGGGTAATGATCTCTCAAAGAAGATACGACACATCCCCTATAATAGAGGATTAGAACTCTATGTAAGCCTGCTTTACTGGCATCATATTCTCTTCGAACGAATTCCTCAATCTCCTATAGAACTCTGGAACATTGGGTCATAGTATTCTGAACGACTTATTGGACGAGTCTGGTCCGAATGAAGA
>CAJVPT010001643.1:0-20442 GCA_910592055.1 Acaulospora colombiana | reverse complement strand
CTAGTTAAAGTTTTAGCTTTAGTGATTCATACTATATGTACAGCTTACAATTGTTTAATAAAGCACATATAACTAACCTAACAGAGGGTTTTAAAAAAATATATATATATATATATTTTTTAAAAATCTTTTTATTGATCCTGTGACTATATATAAAAAAGATATCCATAAGAAGTTTTTATACTTGTTGATTAATAAATCTTTAAATTTTTCTTAAAACAACTTAAAGTTTGTCTTCAAGAAATAATACTATTATTTCTTATTTATTTATAAACTTTTTTGAACAAAAACTTGGATTTTTGATATTCTAAAAAGATTCAAGTATATATTTTCTTTATTAAAGGCAAGAAAGTTTTAAGAAATAAAAAAAATTAACTGGTGAAGTGTTCCCTTTTAAAGCTGGAAGTAATATAAGTATAGAGATTTTCTGAATATAAAAAAACGTATTTTTCATCTTTTCATATACTATTAGTTGCTTACTTAGAATGTCTATTATTTTTTCATGATTTTTTTGACAAATTTTATCTATTTCAGATTGATCTTAAATTTTTAGTAGCATAATGTTACCTGATATCTAATTGATTATTATGAAATATATTGATAATAAAATATAAACAAACTCTTATTGATCATATTCATATATTTCAATAACATTATTGATAATAAGAAAAGTTGATTGGTATTCTATTTCTACTTTACTTTTGTAATTAGATTAACTTATAGATTAAGTTTTATAAGGTCAATAATATATAAACAACAAGTTTTCAAGTAATAAAAAAACTACTATTTGTTCAAGCTGAAATCTTTCTCTTTTATTATTCTGATTAAATAAAGTTCAAATCAAGATCTCTTTTTTATCCTAACACTAGTTAAATAATATTTATTTGATATAATGCCATTCATATAACATTCATCAAAAAAATAAATAATTTAGCATATTAATGACATAAATAAATTATCAATCAATTTTTATTATATAATTCGATATATAATTTAGCATAAATAAATTATCAATCAATTTCTACTATATAATAAAGCATAAATAAATTATCAATTAATTTTTTACTATATAATTCAGCATTATTTGTCATATTTGCATTATTTTTACTATATATTTCATTAAAATTTTTCTTAAAAAATCATTAGATATTTATCAAAATTTCAATTTTGTCAAAATTCACACATTTGTTGAATTTTAATTATATATTATATTTACAATTTAAAGGAATTATAGCTAAATATTTACAAGAGTTTTGCTGATTTAAGATTCTATATATAAATGAAATAAATCAGCCAAAAATATTACAAATAGGGATTATGTATTTATATCTAATTGAATAAAATTTGGATATTTCACAATTCAACATTTATGTCATTTTCAGATCTAAAATAAAATCTATTTTCTACTGAATTAACTAGTTTGTACCATTGAATAAATAATAATCAATGTTCAATAACATTATTTAGAAAGTTTGTCAAATGTGTAAAGAAGAATTGAATTTGTCCTGGATATAAATCAACACTTCTATTGTGATTCACGAATCTAACTAATATAAATTAACACTTTCATTGTGATTTACAAATCTAACTAATATAAATAAACCCTTAATATTTCATAAGAATATAATAGAATCAAATATTTTACTTTCAATTTGACATCTATTATATTGATCTGCTCTATTTTAATAATTATTAAATTTTTATTATCTTTTGTAAATGGTTTCCGAAAGTCTATAGTTTTATAAGAAACCTCATAGTATTTGACTAATAAATCTAATATTTTGACAAATACCTTTAAATTTGATTTTTTTAGATACAAGAGTTTACTTGAAAAATGTTCGAATCTATTGATTATTGTTTTATAAATATTATATGTATTGTTTAAAAATCAATATAACGCATCAACTGAAAACTGATCTAGTTCAAAAATTGGACTGATATTTGGTCAATTATTTAAAATTTCAAGCCTCTAGTTATTAAGATAGGACATAGTTAGATTAATAATTCAATGATCATTTAGCAATCTTCTCATTAATTTAGATTTAATATTTTGATGACTATTAGGCATAAAACCTAGATTAAAAATTCATTAGAATTTTATATTAAATTTGTTTAAAAAACTTACCTAATATACCATTTATCCTCTCAAATGAAAAGTACCAAAATGTATATAATGGTCTATAATCATATACGTATTTATATAAATGTAATGAAAGATGAAGATTCAAAGTAATTTTTTCTTTCCTATATTTTTATTCTATTAGTTTAATTATTGTGACTAATCTTTTGTGAGCCTTATTTAATGAATTTTGTCTTAAAATTTGGCATACTAAGATTTGACAAATCTTGACAAAATTCGTTAGAATTTGGCAATTCATATCCGAAAGATACTTCCATAGAATAATAGTTGCATATATTGTGAAAAAATTTCTCCACTAATTGGCAGTAAAGTTCAAAAATCCTTCATAACTATTTATTTTTCTCAAAATTTGATCAATATCTAATAACACTTGAAATTTTTCTATTATTGATTATATTTTATCCAATGTATTATTTGTCAGTATTTTTTCTTCAATCCATATTTGTTTAATAAACTATTTATCAATACCTTAGAAAAAACAATGTATAGGATCAATAATTAAATACTGAATTGGATCAAAATAAGGTAAGCAAAGGAATTCAGATCAATTGATATGATTCTCACCGACAAAATGTTTTTGTGTTATATTTGAGCTACAGTATCTCTATTTAATAGAATCTCATTTATGTATTGCCAAATCTCTCGATATAAACTATTCATTTATATTTTCAATGCTATCAAAATTATGATGATTATTTTCATAATTGATATTTTTCTTTAACAATGATATAACACTAGTGTTAAAATGTGTCCACAAACTTTTCGTGCAATAGGAATATTACATGAAATTAAAATTAAGGCTGCCCAAATTATTTTTTCCTCTTCATTTTCACAATTTAATTGAACTTTATTTCTTGCCATAGTTAATCAATTCATCAACAATTGGAGAAAGATAATAGTTTATTTAATGTAAACTTAGTTTACTAGTAATATTTCAAGAATCCACATATTTTTATGTTTAAATCGTATTTTGCATGGCAAATTTGTGATAGCCACATATATAACTTCAATACTATATGCTTTATTATCGAATAGTTAAAACTAGTCAATATTTAGTATCAATTCCAAATATGAATCAACCATTTTTTTGTTAAAAAATAATTCTGAATTTTCATCTTTAAAAGTTTTCCAAATATTACCATCATAAATATCACATAGAAGTTTATCAATGCTTGATCAATCTACTCAATGCCAAAGATTAGATTCAAAATTTAGATTTTGATACATTTGCGACAATTGATACTGAATAGTAGAATAGAAAAAAACTAAATTGGGCTGATTAATTATATTTTCATTTAATAATTTTGATTGTGTAGACAGTGGAGAATTGCAAATTTTTCTTTATTTTATTGTCAAATTGGGAAATTCAATATGAATATATTTTATAATCGATAGCTGATTGTTTTTTTTGAAAACCAAAAACATTATCTTGTCTATACAATTTGTGGTATCTTTGACATGTTACAAAACTAATGAACTGATCTGATAATTCAAGTTTATTGATAGTGGTATATAAAGATTCACAAAAGAGCTCAATTTCTTCACCACCAATTTCAATTAGCACCAATTTCATAAATTTTAGCAGTATATCTTTGCACTATTTGATAAATTAAATTGAATTCTATAGTTTATAATATACAATAAAATTCATATAAAATGACTATTTGAAAATTTGTATTTTAATGTTGAATAATCTTTGAATATATTATCTATTTCTTTATAATCATCAATTTTAAATTCATCATTTTTAGAACTTGCATTATTCAATCTCAGATTTTATTGATTGTTGTTTAACAATATAATTTGACTTGATGAAATATTTCTTGTTTTGTGTCAAAATGTGAATTCTTCATTTGTCAAATATTTGCTTTTTGTTTTTCTATATCTATATAAAAATTCTATTCATAGGTCAACAAGTGATCTATTACATTTACTACAGTTACAATTAATTTTCACTTTTTTTGGATTTTGTCTTAAACTTTCATTAAGTAAAGCTGAAATTGAATGCTTTCTTGATATTTTGAAAATTGACAAATAGTAATATAAAGTGATAAAGTTGTGATTGATATAATAAATAGCTTTAAATTGTAATATAATACAAGTATATAATGAATAATATATAGTATAATATAGTATGTAACTCTGAATTGTAATATAATATAACAAATAATAGTATAATATTGTATGCAGTCCCAAATTGCATTAAAACAATATGAATAATTTTATTTAAATATCTCTTTAATTTAATATTTTTTTTCTATATTTAAAATATTTGAACAAAAAAAATCAACTTGATGCACTTTTTACAGAAAACAACCATCCTCATTTTCATAACTTTCACAACCTTCCCTACCATTGCAAACTTCCTTTGCATCAACTGCATTATAAGTAGCAACAGTTCATTCAGTAACACCTAATTCTGAATCTTCAATTCCTACTATGGTTGCCAAATTGCTTAGAAAAAGACTATCTATTGTATTGCCTAAAATATTGTCATCTGAAGTTGCACAAATATCAGTGCCAGAAGTTGAAATGCTATCTGAAACTTGAATTAGTGAGAATATTAAAAAAGGTTAGAATTAAATTATTATTAAATTATTACAATTTACC
The DNA here is from genome assembly GCA_910592055.1 of Acaulospora colombiana. NCBI lineage: Eukaryota > Fungi > Glomeromycota > Glomeromycetes > Diversisporales > Acaulosporaceae > Acaulospora > Acaulospora colombiana. The sequence goes on along the minus strand of CAJVPT010001643.1, from coordinate 15,692 downwards.
TTTATTAACTAACCAATTTATTTAGAAAACAAAAAATTATATGCATGGGTCAAAAAACTAAAAAGAGAAAATATCAAATTTGTAAAACAATTAGACTTAATAGAATATATTAACAACAAGTTTTCCGAAAAATCAGAATAGCAAAAAAATGAAATAGAAGATTTATAAAAGGAAATTGATTGGTTCAAATCTGTGAAACCTGAACTTGATCCTATAGTTGTTATAGAATCTAGAGCAGCTGATATATCAGAATCTGAAAGTTTGCCGAGTTTAGAAAAGCATCAAAAAATTCAATATAGGAGAAGTAGTAAAGAAGCAAAACTAATAAAACTGATTACTGAAGATAAGTTGAAATCAGAAGAAGTAAGAGTAGAAATGAAGACCTTAATGAAAACCATTCCTGATAAATATAAACTGAGGGTAGATGAAGTTTTTTTGAGTGATATGAATAAAAAAATATTATAAAAGTTGATACATGAATTAATAAAATTCATGATCCCATATTTTAATCCTTCATAAAAGCAAATAAACAAATAGTTAGACACTTTATATTACCATCAGAGAAGAAGATATCAGAAGGCAGAAACTGGAAAACTGAAAGCAGACAATCATTATTTATATGCAAATAGCCAGTTAAATGAAGTAAGATTAATAATATTCTATATTTATACTACCTTTAAGTATTAATTTTTAATAAATAATTAAGAAAAGAGCATGAAGAATTAAAAGCACATAGTTACTTGTTGAACAAAGGTCAAAGAAAGTTGTCAAATGTTGGGATGAATTAACTGATATAATTAAAGAAACAAAGATGCATTTATCTAAAATAAGACTGATTCAGGAAATCTCACTAAAAGAAAAATAAATATATAAGATTATAGTTGATATTCTGAAGAGATATTTTTTGGCAAAATATTTTATGTTGAATAATTATAATATTAATCATAATTATTTATAGTTAAAGAATTTGTTGAAATATTTGAGTGAACATTTGAAATCAATTCAAGCATTTTAGTTGACTCATAAACAATATCGTAACAATTCATATTTCTATGATATGACTCCACCAGAAGGCATACCAAATTGGGCATACAGTTTGGAAGAAATTTTGGAACATGAACAAGAAAAAGAAATGGAAAAGGTAAAAAATTAACAGATAAATCCAAAAGATGAAAAATTATTGAATATGAGATATTATTAATGTATTTAGAGCATGAGAAACAAATTGAAAAAAGTAAGTGCACAAATGAATAAAATTTGGAGTAGTTAGGTTAGAAAAAAAAAGTAAAAAATCTTGGAAAACATTTGACAAGGTAAAACCAATTGGGACTAGTTTTAAAAGAGTCAAGCCAAGATCTTTAAAGGGAAAGAAAAAAATAACGAATAATTTAGTCAATAGATTTTGTAATTTTTTAATAAATTTCATCAATTTTTTTGTCAAATTTTTTTCCAAAATATTAAATTTTTTGTCAAATTTTTGGCCGCAGTATCAAATTTTTTTGTCAAATTTTTGGCTACAATATGTAAAAAAAATTTTTTGCCACAGTATGTAAACCACAATATTGCTAGATTTTGTGTCAATTTTTTTTGTGTAATATACTAATATTTTTTGCTAATTTTTTGTTAATATTTTTAATGGCAAGTGGTAGCAATTATAAATAATTCGTCAATTTTTTAATTATTAATTTTTGTCAAATTTGGCAATAATTTGGCAGCTAAATGACATAATTTCAACTAGTGTAATCAAACAATAATATCAAATGATCTTTAGCTTATACTAAGTTTCAATTTTTTGATTATAGTCAAGAATATATTTTTTCAAAAGTTGTTAAAAGAAATCATAATTGACAAGGATCATCTTTTTCAAGACTCTCTTACTATTATAAGGCAAAAAAATTATTAAAGAATCTGATTTTTTGAATAATGAAAAATATTCATTGGTAAAATTTCTTTAATTAAACATAACTATTGAAAGGTGTTAGTTATATTGAAACAATATAATTTAGTTAAAAAAAATTAAAACATTTATATCTCTATTAATTATAATTAAAAATATTTGTTTTAAAGTTTATATTATAACCTATTATTAAAAAAATATTATTTAAATCTGATTACCGAATAAATTTTTTTTTTAATCCACAATCATGTCACAATAATATGTCATTATTGAGATATTGAGAAATGTTAAATATTTTACAAACTTTCACAAAGTGACTAACTCATCATTGTACATTATTAGTTAAAGAACTATACTACTTAAAAAATATAAGGTGTCTACTAAGCTAGTTCAGACTAAACAAAACTAAGTCTAAACTAAGTCTCTAAGTCAGATTTAGGGGACAATATTTTACTCTTCTAGTAGTTTGGCAATAGTATCTCTAAGTCAATTAGGATCATTGTCAACAATTTGTCACTGTTGATTATCCCGAAAAACAAGAAAGAGAGAATACAAATCAAAGCTCTCCAAAAGATTCTTGTTTCATTTTATAGTTTTTTCTTGAAAGGGGTTTGCCTGATTGGAATATTTTCTAAGCCTCATGATGTTTGAAAAACTTAGTCATTTCTGAAAGTGACTTTAAAAAAAATATTTGAGGAACTTATCCTTCTGTCGATATATGAATTCGTTTATTGTTAGTAAAACCAGTATCATATTATAGAAGAGTTTGCCTGACCAGGATAAAGAAATCTTTTCAGAAACTTTACTTGATTGAAATAGAAGCTTGGAGACCTCAGCTTTTGTTCAAGAAAGCCTTTTCCCCATATGAGAAACTTAATGAGAGATGGGAGTTGAATTTTTTATTTCTACCTATCATTCGCCTTTTAATATCATATTTGTTTCCTGAAGATTGAACATACATAATTGAAGGGGACACTTTTTTTAGAACTTTCTTTCCTATATTACCAATGATGTATCGAAACATGTAAGTGTAACCATTAGAAGCTTGTTTATATTCCAAAAACTGACATGTTTCATGTTAGCCAATTATCTTTGATGAGAATTTGTACTATCCAAAATTCAGGATCAAATTGAGGTAGGCAAAATTTCCCAGAAAACCATAAACATAAAAGCTTTAAGAGGGTCAAGACAATCCAAAAGGGAGAAAATAAGCCTTTTTACTGCAAAAAACCTTCATCTACCTCTCGCTTCAAAGATTAAAAAGATTTTTAGATACTTCACAGTCAGTTCTTTTTCCTTTGAGAACTTTTTTGCCATTGGTATCAAAGGTACTACTTGATTTTTCTTGATCACTAGAAGTCAAGTTTTTGAGTAAGAGATTAGTAGACAATAGAGGAAAAGTAGAAGTGACTCTTGAAGTCATACTTCAAGTCATTTTAAAGAAAGTATTAAGACTTTATTAGCAAAAAAGTGTAAAAACTTCTTGTGAATGTCTTTTTTGTGTATGGTTAGAGGATCAGCAAAAAAAGTTTTTTTTTTTTTATATGATCTGATTACAAATAATAATAAAGTAGAATAAATATATTTTATTTCATTTTTAGAATTTAACTATTTTGTGAATTTAATTTTTTCAAAAAAAATTAAATATATATTTATTTATCAATATATAATCATATTTAATTAAAAATATTTATATTTATATCAAGTTTATGTTATGGGCTATTATATAAAAGAAAGTTTATTTAAATTTAATTACTAATTAATATAAAAATAATATAAATAAATTAGATACTATTTTTAGAATTCAAATATTTTTACACTCTTTCCCATTTACCTGAGGCACAGCAAACCCAGATTGCAAAACAAAAAAAAGAATACAATATGGAGAAGACTAGGAGACTGCAATACACAAACAGCAGGTCAAACTACAATATAGATAAGATATTCAAGAGCAAGGTCACTCCTATCTAAAAGAAACAAATAGTTCTAGCCCAAAAGAAAACTTTACTCAAAAACAACAACCTCTTCCTGAAACTACTTTTGTCACCAAACCAAATCAAATCAATAACAACAAAACAACACCAGATGTCAACAAAAGCAATAATAGCAATACTAGATCCTGGAGCAAGTAAGTGGAACAAGAATAATATCAAGTGACTGCAATCCTGGAACACACAACTGATAGAGAAGAAGCACAACAACAATACTTAGTAAGAATGGATGACTCTGACATCAACATGAATATTAATGAAGGTTTATTTGAGACAGAATAAGATTGTCAGATAATCAGCAACAGCAGATAGAAGAATGGAAAGCAATTAACATAGGCAGTCAACACAAGATCACAACCCAGATCACTTTTCAACCCTAGACTCAAATATGGATGTAAAAGGGTCAAGCTTGAAATCAAAGCATTCCTTATTTCTGATATGACAATTCATATAAAAATATCTTATTTTATAAAAGCTCTCAACTCCTTCGAAGATCTTCTTCTCATCCAAAATGAATATTGTGACAATAAAGACTATATTATCACTATTTTTAGAGATTAGCAAGTAGCAGATGATGCAAGCAACCTAATCTTACCAGATACAGATAATCCAAGTCTATTGCATATGGAAAAAACCATACATAAACTCAATAAATAATACAGTATTATTGTGTAGGACATCTTACTAAGTACAAAGTTCATAGACGTACAATAGACTTTTGTCAAATTCAAACAGATCAACAATATCAAAATGATTACAAGACAAATGTGACAATCAGAAACAATCACCTTCACTAATGAAAGGGGCAAACTTAAACTCCTGAAAAATTGGAACATACCAATCAAAGCAAATTTAGCAAGAATTTTTGATATAGAATAGAATCTCAAACAAATAAACAACCAGGAAATACACTCTCTCAAGCTCACGAACCTATTGCTGAATATAAATGTATTCGATCTTTGAATAATCTGCCAAGAAATAAAGGTCAAAACATGCTACATACCACATTTCTTATTATACAAACCTCGAAAATACATAGTTCTTAATTTTGAAAATGAAACTGATCTCCAATTAAGTATTAGATAGAATATTTGTTCTGAGCAAAACTATGCTAGAATGCAAACCAATCAACATAAAGCTCTGCACTATCTATGACAGTTCATAGCATCTGATAGCACATTGCAATATTAAAAAGAGAAGAGAACAATAGAATGAATACAATAAAGAACAGGCCAACAAATTTGAAAAACTATACCAATGTTTTAAACCAGCAAAATCAGCACCTATCAGAAGAATAGAATAACTATCAACAAAAAAAATCACAAGCTTCCTAGGATCTTATGTCTCTGTAGTAAAGAATATAAACCCTTATTATCAGCACTTAAACCACCAACAAGTTATCATCCAGGGTATAGCAAATATACTAGTATCTATTTAGAATGAGTTGTGCTTAATTAAAGAGACAATTCAGACTTTGGATAAAAGAATCAATAATCTGGAATCATATTACTACAACAATGTACAAGACATAGAAAAGGAATATAACTAGGAAACTGTATCTGAAACACAAGCCCAACCATATTCATTCAACTTGAATGGCATTTAACAACAACAACAACAACTTCACAATTCCATCAGTAACATGGACAAGACAATAAATGCACTAGTATTAACAATTATGAACATAATCCCAGGAAACAAAATGTCATCTCTAACCTATTAATAGATTATAGATAATACTACTAATAATATTTCATCAATCCAACAAATACCTTTACAAAGCAATACCACTATCAATTATCAGAAAGTTAGTACTACTTCAACAAATAGACAATTCCACTTAACAACAACAATAATCTATATTCTTCACAAGACCACCACAGCAACCTGACATACACATACAATACTTTTAAAAGTATCAATATACAATAAGAACAAATAAAGGAAGCAAACAATAACAGCCCATACTGAATTATGACTACACTCAACTGCAGAGAACTCAATAATCAACTAAAGAGAGAAACAAGGTTCACAACATGGCAAATTAACAAATGGAATATTATTATATCAATAGAGACAAACAGCATAGATAAAGACACAGTAATATAGAAAACATCTAAATACTAAATATAGTAGATAGGAGACAAATCCATTGGAGTGGGAATTGGGATTGCCATAAATAAACCTCTATCTAATTGAATAATCAAAGTTCAAAAATATCAATCTCAAGCTATCTGCATCAACCTGGTACTTTCAAACAAAATATATTATCAAATCATAGAAACCTATCTACTAGTTACAATAGGGAAAACAAAGAATGAAATATAGAAACAAATCATAAAATAGATTAAAAAATATAATCATGTTAACTGGTATATCATAGTAGATGATAATTTCAACTGTTGCACATCTTTTAAACTTGACAGACTAAGCATCAACAAAAAAATATATAAAGACTGAATAAACAAGTTCTGTCAAAAACTTCAAAAACTAGATAGGATTGATTCATATAGATATCACAACTCATATAGCAGAGAATATATATGGCATGCTCCTTCACAAACATGTTATGAAACTTCAATGAATAGAATAGACATGATTTGAACCAGTGCCCATCCAATATAGTACACTTTAGACACATTTATCTTAGACAACATATATATTGCAATAGATTACAGTATACAGATAACATATATAGAAAGCTGATAGATCAAAGCTAAAAGTAAATGACTTCATCACCCTAACAAAAATACAAGATACCTTTGAGAATGCACTACACAGTAACAATGGAAAGCTTTCAGTATTGAAGTTGACTCACTATTGGCAAAAATAAAAGATATTTCAAAACACTACCACTCTAATGTGAACAATCAATGGAACCAACTCAGACAAATGATTCTTAAGACTATAGCAAAACATGTCCTCAAGTTCTATAAGAAACAAAAAAAATAGACCAAAGTTCTACTCAATTACAAGAATATCCTTTTAATACAAATGAATCAATATCACAAACAGATTCTTCTATATAACAAATCACATGAAAAAGTGAATACTGACAAGATAGTAAAACTACAGGCAGCTATTTAAGAAAAAGTTTCAATTCACCTATAGCTGAACAACCAGATAACAAAGAAAACTATTAATAAAATAGATATGTTCATCAAACTCAAAAAAGTAGCAAAAAAACATAAAATCAAGGAGAAACACAAAAGTAACATTATTACCATTTGCAATAGAAGAAATCAATAGTTTAATGCAAATAAAAAAAAATAATCAGATCAATCCTAAAGAATCCCAAAAGAAGCATAATTACAAATAAATTAATCAAAGAAGTCAGTATAGAACATATGCTAATCAACAATCCCGATAAAATAAAGAAACAAGTCAGACAATATTTTCAAACATGGATCCAATACAGACATATTTTCAAACATAAAGGTACAATATAGCAACAAACATATTAATTAATTAGTGAAAAAATCTAGAATCATACACATATACAATAGTCTCAATTACTACTACTAAAATCAAGGAAGCTGTCACTAATTCTAGTAACAAATCAGCTTCAAAACCCTCCAATTTATCATGCACTACATTCAAACATATCAGCACCGAAGTGACTGAGACCATAATCAACATGTTCAACCAAATCCTAGTAGAAAAAAGTTTTTAAGAGAGTGGAAAGAAGATATAATATATTCAATTCCAAAACCTAAAGAGTGACAACATACAGTAATATCAACATAACATGACCCATCACCCTTCTCAAATCAATAAAGAAACTATTCACTAAGATAATCAATAACAAACTAACCAAAGTGCTTAGCTCATATCTTATCTTATCTAAAAACAACTAGGTAGCACTACCCGGAAACAGCACACATAAGCCAATCACAATTATAAACCAAGTGCTAGAGGATGCAAAGGAAAGAAACAAACCATATCATATGTTATTTCAAGATATGAGCAAAGCCTATGACTCTATCAATACACAAAGGCTAATCTCAGCACTACAACTAATTAAGATCCCAAACAAACTAATCAATATTAGTACAGACTGCTTCAAAGATAAATCCAATAGAGTCATTACTTTCTTCAAACTTAAAGATTCATACAAAGTCAAAGAGGACATAGACTAAGGAGACACAATATCCCTCTCTTTTGGCACATCTACTATAACCCCCTTATCACTACAATAAGCAAGATGAAAGGTTATCAAATGGAATGTCAGAAACCTATTTTAGACAATAGCAGCCTGATCAAAATAAATATTTCAATAATAGCATACATGGATAATACTACAATTATCATTCAAAATTGGCAGCAGTTAAAAGACATCACAAAAATCTGTTTCTCCTTTTATTATCTCAACAAAATTACAATCAACCCATTCAAGTCTAAACTAATAATACTTAATGTTCTACAAGAAAATCTGGTTTTTTCAAGGTCAAACAATTTCTTCAATCCCCAAAACACAAGCTATCAAAGTACTTGGGGTATGACATGAGTGAATAAAAGGAAAAAAACATCAACAAGACCTAATCAGGAAAAAAACCTGTAATATAAACAATATTATAATCCAGAAAAACATCACAGATAAGATATATACATACATCTTGAACCATGTTCTCTTTCTATCCATTAAATACCTGTTGATAGACTTGATGCTCTTAGAACATAAAACAAATTAAATAGACAGGAAGATTTGAACCAGCTTTAAAAAAAGAGTTCAACTAGTATCTTTTGCTCCAAAGTTGATAATACACAATAGTACTCTGTGCAATATCATGAAAATATGTACATGATAGATACAAAAACATTGCAACAATATATAAAAGCTCTATACTAGCAACAACATAGCAGATCAAATAATAAGACTATGAATACAACAATTACAATATGTGGCATGGCAAAACCTGGATGTCTTCAAACAGTATCTTAAAGTATACAATTCCCAGATCAACTTCCTACAGGATTTCCTTAGAGAAATCCAAGTATGAAAAATCTTTATATACTAATATATAGAACAAAGTGTCTATATAGCAAAATTGACATACATAAAAAATATCATAAATATAATAACTTACAATAAAATAAGAAAAAACCTCAAAACTTATAACTTAATTTAGATCAAACAGATACTTAATATATACTATACTAAGGTTCTCAAGTGGTATCAAGTGGAAGCTTTGTACAATAAAACGAATAAGAGAAAAGAGCTATCATGGTTTTAGTAGCTCAAATAAATCATTTAACTCTATATAAATAAATACAAAACATATAATACATTTAATCCAGAAGCATAAATCAAGCCTATTATATAGACAACTGCAGAAGATCCATCAAAACTAGATTCATCCTGGTATTGCTCAAATGAAAAAATAATATCACTACCTTAGACAGATATATCAGCTCCAAAGAAAACATATTATAACTATGCCACTATATCATGACCAATAAATCTTCAGTTGAAAAATGAAAAGGTTGTGACCTTAATGAAAATATAGATTAATATTCTGGTATGTGTTGTTTCAAAATATTACAATATATAGCCATAGCAATACCAGTTACATCAACATTAAAATCAATCCATACTCCTGCTCCTAATATCAAACTGAGAATACAGATCTTATCTAATAGCATCAATAGATAGATACAAGAACCCAATTATACTCTTGAAATTATTCAAATAGATAGCATATTAGTTAACATCAAAAAACTGACAGAACTCCTCAAACTGATCAATCCAGCCAAGCAAAGACTCAATGATACTTCAAAAAAGATATAAGTAAACAAAGAAATCTATATAACAACAAATGAAGCTTTCAATCTACAACAATCTATATTCATGGGAATTAGCATCATTTTCAAAGATAATCTCAGGAATATTCTAGAAACAATCAGAATGAAATTACTAAATAAGCATCAGCATTCAAAGCAGAAATCTTTGTAGCAACTGTCTTATAACATGTATATTACATGGAACTATCATAAAGATGATCACAGATTCTACCAAATTAATCAAAAAAATGACCAGTATCATATTACAAAAAATCAAAAACATTTTGAAATACAGACTCATTCATAACCTATATTCAATTATCCAAATATCAAACCAAACAACTACTAGACAAAAATAGATAAAAATCAAAATACAACTACCACCCTTGATATAGCAAACAAGGTTGCAAAAAAAGTACTGACAAATATTATAGAAGATGGCACTGTAATCACAACTATTCTCAAAAACATGACAATGTTTTTCATATATAATGAAACAATTGAAATACCTAATCCCATATGCAAAACACTAAAACAGATCTGCCAAGCTAAACTGATATATGAATAGATCCATCACAAAAGAAATAGTGACATTCTATTATTATAGAAAAGGACATAAACTGGAAGCTATTAACAGGACTATTACATCTATCAAAATTCATTAATATACATATAGACAATTTTGACCATATCCAATGAAAATTTGCAATCAAACTCTAGAACTCTGAACTTCTGACTATGGACAAGTTATACATAAGAAAATCTGAAATATACAAAACCACTCAATGTTTTGCATGTACTATAATTGAAGACAACATTAATCCCTTTAAATGTTCACATCATAGAATTGCCCTCGATGAAATAATTATCTCTACAATACATTATGTAATCACAGTAAGAATAGAAAAAGGAAGCCTATACACTGCAAAAAAGGAAATATACAAATATATCCAAGAATTTAATTTGTAGAACTTCCTAATTAAAGGAGCCATTAGCTGGAAAATAATAACCATTATTCAAAGATTTATAAACTTAGAGATCATTTGTAGTTTCACTATTAACATCTGATTTATTACATACAATATTTGGAGAGATAGATGTGAATATCTACAAATATAGGAGAAAATACAAGGTATCACAAATATAATAAAAAAAAAGAAACAAAGAAAGAGTAATCAAATACAATTCTATCTGCATAGAGTAACAACAACAAAAGTATCAGGGATTAATACTCATTTAGTAGAAGATATTATTCAAGAGTTTATAAGCATTTTCAATATATTAAATATATACTCTAATGGAGCCTAGACACATTAGTACCTTATCAAAGAACAATATGTTACAATGGATTAAGTATCAATTGGTTTTATTGTTTTGTTAAGCATAGAAAAAGTCTACAAAATTGCTTTATAAACAAGAGTAGATATAATGCATATAATCAATAAAATGGATAAAGTTGTGTATGCTCAAAAAAAAAAAAAAGAATTAAATATTTTTACAAATTTAATTTTTTAAAAAAATTAAAATTCTTATATCTTTATTAATATGTAATCAAATTTAATAAAAAAAAATATTTTTTTAAAGTTTATTCTATAGACTATCATATAAAAAAAAGTTTATTAAAATTCAATTATTTATTATTGAAATAATTCTATAAACAATATTATATCTTATTTTTGAATTTTGAAATTTTTTTATTATGTATTCTTTAAATCTTAGAAAAAACCTTTCTTCTTTATTAAATTTCCATAATCCTTATTCTTTACCTTTTAATTCTTATTTTTTATCTCAAAAAAGTTTTATTATATCTATTATATATAATATTATATTGAAATATTTAACAATCATTTACAACAAACTGCAGTGGTGATCTGCAGGCAATGATGTTAAAGGTTGGAAGTGTATTTACCTGAACCATTAATGGAGTGATAAATCACTCCCGAAGTTGTACTTAGAGTTTGGATATATTAAAACAAAATGGTGACGAGGGAGTTAGGTAAAGTCTTAGCTTTAGCGAATCATTTAAAATATACAGTATACAAACATTTAATAAAGCACACATACCTAGCCTGACCTAGGGTTAAAAAAAAAAAAAAATAAAAATAAGATAATTGATATAATACTTAAGAATTTAATTATCTGTCAAATATTAATTAATTCTTAATAAAAAACTTGTATCTAATACTAGTTACAGTTAAAAAAAATAAAAATAAAAATAAAACTAGTATTAAAATATGATATATGCAAATTTTATAATCTTTAATAATATAATTAAGAATTGAAAAATTAATAAAATTAAAATTTTAATAAAAAATTCTTTTTATTAATTCTTTAACCATATACAAAAAAGATGTTTGCAAAAAGTTTTTATATTTCTTTACTAATAAATTCTTAATACTTTACTTGAAAAAACTTGAAATATAATTTCAAAAGTTATTAAAAAAAATTTTTTTAAAAACTCTTTCTACTGATTCTCTAACTACACACAAAAAAAATGTTTGCAAGAAATTTTTATACTTTATTACTAATAAAGTCTTAATACTTTCCTTAAAACAACTTGAAGTATAGCTTCAAGAGTTACTTCTATCCTTTTCTCTTTTGTTTACAAACCTTTTCACTCAAAAACTTGACTTCTTGTAACCAAGAAAAGTCAAGTAATACCATTGATACCAATGGCAAGAAAGTTCTCAAAGAAAGAAGAACTGACTGTGAAGTACCTGAAGACCTATCTAACCTTTGAAGCGAGAGATATATAGAGATTTTTGATGACAAAAAGGCTTATTTTTTTCCACCCAGTTACTTGTAAACCTCTTAGAGCTATCACTTTCATTATTTTTTAGAGAATTTTGCCTACTTCAATTTGATCCTGAATTTTGGGTAGCACAAATCCTCACCAAAGGTGATTGGCTGATATGAAACATATTAGTTTTTGAAATGTAAACAAGTTCCTATTGATCATATCCATATGTTTTAATATTATTATTGATAATTTAAAAGAAGGTTTCAGAAACATCTGCCTCCAAAAAGTTCAAGTCCCTTAATGAAAACTTCCATAATACCAAAAAAACAAGGGATGGATAATATGAATCGCAAACTTCTGTTTCTTACCTAAGTTTCTCAAGTAGTGACAAAGCTTTAATGAAAAAAGTTGAGGTCTAAATACTTCTCTTGAAATATTCCAATTTAGTGTCCACTTAAATAAAAGACCAGTTGGATTGACTTGTCTGATACCACAGGTGGTGAATAAGAAGATCTCCTCTGAGGTTCAAGTAAAACAAGAAGACTATTCCAATCAGATAGATTTCTTTTGAGAAGAGGTTGTTTTTATTTTAGAATTTTTTTGGTGAACCTTGAATTGTTCCTTTTCTCCTATTATTTCTCCCCTTTCTTTTTTTAACTTAATAATTCATTGATTTTTAGGTAATCTACAGTAACAAACTGTTGACAATGATCCTAATAGATAGAAATTATTACCAATCTATTAGGGGAGTGAAATATTGTCCCTAAAATCTGACTTAGAGTACTTTTGTATAAAGACGAGTTAGTCACTTTGTGAAAGTCTATAAAATATTGTAAATTTTTTTCAATTTTTTCAATAAAGACAAGCTATTGTGACATGATTATGAGTTAAATATAAATATATATATATACAAGCATGAAAATGGAAGTAGCTTGAGAAAAATAAAAGTAATGAAAAACTCTTTTTACTGATCCTCTGCCCATACACAAAAAAAATGTTTGCAAGAAAATTTTTATTTCTTTACTAATAAAGTCTTAACACTATTCTTAAACCCACTTAAAGTTTTACTTTAAGAGATACTCCCAAATCCTTTCCCTTGTTTATATTCAATTTCAAACAAAAACTTGACTTTCTATGACCTAGAAAAGTCAAAAAACATCTTCTCTACCTATGGCAAGAAAGTTTTGAAAGAAAGAAAAACTAATAGTGTAGTACTTGAAGTCTTTCATATTGAAGCATATCTATAGAGGTTTTCTGCAGTAGGAGGCAGTGAACATAAAGCCATATTTCTAAGTATTTGTTCACTGTTTCTTTCCCTTTATAGTCGCTTAAAAATTTTTGGATTTTCTTGGGAATTTTGCCTATCTCAGTTTGATCCTGAATTTTAAGTAATACAATTTATTGTAAAATATGATTAGTGAATATGAAATATGTTAGTAGCTAAATATAAACAAGTACCTACTGGTCACCTCATATGTTCCGATGATGTCATTGGTAATAGAAAGTGTTGATTAGTGCTCTATGTTCGCTTCACTTCTTCAATTGGGTTAATCTATAGATCAAGTACCATGAGGTCAATAAGATACGAGCAACAAGTCCTCAGGTGATAAAAAAGCTGCTATTTTTTTAAGCTGAGATCTTTCTCTCCTATTATTCCAGTTAGGCAAAATTCAAGACCAAGGTCTCTTTTTTATCTCAGTCAAGCAATAAGACCAAATGGTCTCTAGTCCATATTAAGTTCCAACCCTTTGGTTACAATTGAGAATACATTTACCCAGAAGTTGTTGAAGGATATAACAATCAATGAGAATCCCTACCACTACTATTACCCTCTCACCATTACAAGGCAAAAGAATTATTTGGGAATCTGGCCTTTTGGGTAATGAAAGATGTATACCAGTAAAATTCCTTTAATTAGGTGTGGCTGCTGGAAGATATCATACTGAAACAACATGGCCTAATTCTTACTAGGTTACATAAGAACCTGAGGTTCATCATAAGTCATCTCTCTATCACAGGTGAATAAAAAATCATTGCCCAAAGAAGGTTGGAACCAAGTGTGTCCTGGAAGTAAAGGCTTTCACTAGGCGATAAGTCTCCTCAGACAGTACACAAGAAGGAAATCAAGATTAAGAATGAATAAGTTCTTCAGATGTTTAGGAAAAGAAAGAATATCCCAATAGGATATTTTTTATTGAGAAGAGGTCTTGAGAAGCAGGTTTTTAAAGAAAGCTGAAAATATTTTTTCAATTTTTACTCTTTCATTTTCTTGATGTCTGTTTAGACATTTTTAGATATCCCTCTTTTCTTTTTTCAACCCATCCTTTTGTAGTTTCCTGTATTCCAGCAGCTTGGTCAGACATATAACAATGACAACCTGCTGGCAATGATGCAGTGGACTAGGAGGGTCTTTACCCAAAGACACTGTGGAGTGAAATATTGTCCCCAAGGTCGAACTTAGAGACTTTTATGCTTACAACGAGTTAGCTAGGTTAGAATAATAGTTTAGCTGTAGTATATATCATGCTGCTTAAATGAAAATGTATTTTTGTTTTCAATTAATTAATAAATTGACAATCTAGCCTGGCTACAGGTACTCAAAAAAAAAAGAAAATGGAAGTAGCTTGGATATAAATAGGAAAAACAGAAAAAAAAATCAAGTTTTAAACTAAAGTAGATGATTGGCCTTTATCTATTAGAGTAGAATTAGTAGTAATTGTAACTATACCACTAGTAGTTCCAGTAAATAGCAAGATCAAAATCTTTACAGATAGTCAAGCCTATATCTCAAAATAGAAAACTATAGAAAATATGGATTCAAAATAATTCACAAAAAATGATTAAAAGAGCAAAGTTAATTCTTGTAGACATATATGTTGGATTTTCATTTAATTATTAATAGAATAATAAATTATTTTTAAAGTTGCATTTAAAGTTTTAGAAAAATAAAAATAGAAATAAATAAATTAAATAAAAATTTGATTTTAACAAAATATTTTATAATATATAATATAGTATATAATATAAATATTTATTAAAATATATATATCTAATTTGACAGAAAATTTTAAAAAAAATTAATTATTATTTTATAAATAAATCTATTTATTTAATAACTGAATAATTAATATATAATTATTAAAACCAATTCTTTGATTATATTGTGATAAAAATAACATCTACTACCATTGAATAGTTATTTTTAATCATGATCTTCATTCTATTTCCATTTTTATCTATTTATTTATAATTATTTCTTTAATATTCTTTGATATTCTTATTG
>CAJVPT010001642.1:0-20443 GCA_910592055.1 Acaulospora colombiana | reverse complement strand
TATCAATTCTTTTTCAAATATAAATATATTGAAGTATATGTACTTGCTGTATATATTTTATTAATGCTAATAAAAAAATATGAAAATTGATAGAGAGAATTTGTGAGGTTCCTGAGATTTTTCTATGCCAATGATATAGAAACTGCAGCTACTTTGAAAGTAGTCATTGATAAATTGAAAAAAAATAAAATAAAATACATAAAAATTTTGAAAGTTCAAATAGTTTTAATAATAAAAAACCTAGTTAACACTTTTATATTTTAGATAAGAGAAAACCTGATAACATAAAAATACTTTACCAATGTCTACGATGTAAAAATAATATTTCTTGGGCCCCTATTTAGATATAATAAAAAAAAAATCAAAGATAAATGGGTATATAAAAAAATAAATCCACTACCTTCACATATATAAGCCATTAATACTATCTCCTGCCTACCAAATAAAATAAAAAAAAATAAGGAAATTATAATTCATAATAAAGATTCAGGCAAAGTGATGCTTGTTGTATATCGTAATCGAATTGGACTTGAAGTTTTAAATATTATGCAAAGTACAGTACTGGAAATGTTTTAACTATGAAAAAGGATTGCCCAATTCGATAGTATATCGAAATTTAATCAAGGATCATTGATAGCTACTGGATATATAAAATTCATACATGTTTAATTTCATATTTAAGCAGTACCGACAACAAGTTTTAGATATTTGTCGACAAGGAAATGTGGAATTTTTATATATGTTTTCAATATACCAAAAGAGTTATGAGAAACAAGTCAGCAGTACCTGCATAAAAAAAAAGTTGTCATGATAAACAACCTCCTGTTTAACTATGCAATGGGTATTTTTTCTGCTGATGTAACTTCATGTATACAACAAAAAATTACTGAGCATAAACTTCCAAGGTTATATTGAAACAAATATGAAGCAGTCGAAAAAGGTATTTCAGTTTTTTATGTCAAAAAGGAAATCAAACTTAACTATCCCTTAGATTTTTGCAAAACATATGCATCCTGAAGGCACAGCAAATTTGCCTATATCAATATAAATTTCCTGGACCATGCAATTGCAGCCAGTTGCCTTAGAGAAATTTACTCTAAAAGGGACCCAGAATTTACTTGCCAAGAAAGGATTTTGATGGAGGCAACTTTTACATGACTAAATGGGGAATAAAAGTAAAGATGACAAATATTTTTATAAAAATAATAAAAAAGTTTGAAATATAGAATACTAAGTTTTTATTTAAATTTTTATACAAGGCAACACTCTTTTTTGCTGGCCAGAACATAAGTTACATGGCACAACTGTTTTGCTGAGGGAAGGTGTAACTAGTGGTTTATTACAAAACTTGACAAAAAAAACAGTAACAACAATTAAAAAATAGAAAGAAGAAACTGAAAAAGAAAAACGTATAAAGTATTGACAAGAGCAATTGTAACAAGATTCCCTTGCATTGCTAGTACTGGAAGAATCAATAAAAAAAAATCAAAGCAGTAGCAGTACTGCAGAAAATTTAAATTGTATATGTGTATATTTTAATTTGGAAGAAAATAATCATGAATGACAATAAATTATAAATATTAAAAATGTAAACTATTAATTAAATATTTATAAATAAAACCTAAAGATGGCAAGTAAACATTAGGTAGGGAAAAATGAATAAAAAAAAAAAAAAAACAACAATTAAAAAAATATCAAATTAACTGAATAGATATGGATCAAATAAAAATTGATTCAATCTATTGCGATTTCTACCGCTTAGTGTAAATACTTTCTTTTAATAACAAAGAGAAGATTGATCAGATACACTCAAAGATATATTGCTAATTGCTTCCTGTCATTGATTTGATTCTATCTAGGATTTTCATCCACCGATCAGCTTGTTGTCACCTGTTAGAGAGGCCTAATTTGCCAAGACTTGCCCAAGATACTCAACACTATCTAATGTTAAGGATCACTTGTACTAGTCAAGGATCAGTCAGTGTGAAAAAAAGAAAGGTAAAGGAAAAGAGAAAAAAATGAGGGGGAAAGGTAAAAATATTTATAAGAAGAGAGAATAAGAAAAAAGAAGAGATATCTAACAACTGCTTTTTCATCCAACTTTGTCTCTAGAGAAATATTTCTTCTATAATCATGACACTTTCGGAAGATATTGAAAAAGAGGAGACTATAATTTATGTAATGTTTATCCATCCATATAACTAGTCAATGACTTATGATGGACCTAAGGTTCTTATAGATATTAAGAAATACATTCACATTTTATATTACATATATAGAGCTATTAAAAGTCCAATTCAGTTCAATTAACTTCTGAAGCTATACTTTAATTAAGGTTCAGTCTAAAAGACAGATTTATTTTAGTCATGTGCATTTATGATATAAGTATTATATACATGTATTTATAGTATAAAATTATAATATACTAAATAAATATTTTAGCATATATGAAAATATAATTTTTTAATAATATTATTTAAATTATTTAAAATATATTAATTTTTATTTATAATAGAATGTCCACTTCCACTCAACTTTTCAAACATATCAAGGCTCTTGTTATCTTTTTAAAAGAACTGTTTTTTTCAAGATTAAGAGTATTTTTTGTGATAAAAAAAAACACATTCACAAAGAACACTTGTGACTTGTAATACAACGTAATCTGTAGTCATACAAGCTATTATTGAAAATCGAAGAGCATTGGTTTTCCACCATAATAATGGATCTATACTTGGTTTCGAAGATAAGGAAAGATATGTAATTAATTCGTTTGTAGTTTTATTTTTTTTTATTTTTATTTGATTACACTAATTTTTAAAAAATTTTCAGTATATATTCTTGCTTAGATGATAATATTTCACTATCTGTATAATATGTTGAATAAGAGATCTTTAAAAGATTTATGGCTATTTGGCAATCTTCTTACTCAAAAGTTTTGAATTTGATTGATGGATCAAGAAGAGTAAAAATAGTTGAAGTTTATGAAAGATAAGTCCAATAGTTGGTTAACTTGTTCTTCATATTTTATACTATTTCACAATATATACTAATATTTAAAATATAATAATTAAGATGTATGAAAAGTTCTTTAATAATTAATCATAGCGATCCTTAAGTAAGTGATAAAGTATTTGATAAGATCAATATTGCTTTGTAAAAATGTTTGAGAAGTTAAATTGTATCATTAATTATTTTCCAATCATCTAAATTTAAATAAATTTCTTTTAATTCAGGATAAGATTGCACAAGACCATTAGTAATATCTTGAATTTTAACAAGCCATTCAAGCATAAGATAGGTGAAATTCTATCTAGTTTCAATGTCAAGTATAGGATAAAGAAATAAACGATTTAAAATTGCTGTAATTCTTTTTATATCTTCTAAAAATAAAGATGAGTTTTATATTTTGTTGCTAAATTGATGTGCCTTTTTTACCTGACTAATATATTTTTGTCGACTTGCCTTTACAACAAGATTTAAAATATGCACTGTACATTATACATATATAAAATCAATATTTATAGATCTTTGAAGATATTGTAAATAGCTTTGATTATTTGTTGCATTGTTTGCTATAAAACTGATTAATTTGTTTTTGATTTCTAGATCTTCTACAAGTTTAAGAATTATCTCTCCAAGATAATTGCCAATATGAGAATCATATAAAGGAATGAAATTGAGAAAAAGAGTTTTGATTGATTATTCAGCATTAATTCAGTAAATAGTAATTTCAAGAAAACATTGTTGTATACATGCAGTCCAAACATCTATTGTAAAAATTAATTTTGATGAATTTTTTTTAAAATATTATGTGCTTTATTTCTAACTAATTCAAATTGTTTTTCAATAATTATAGAAATTGTTTGATAGCAAGGAATTTTGTAACGTGAATTAAAATTATAGAATAACTTGATTAAAGAAGCTTCTTCAATTATAGAAAAAGATTGTTAACTAAAAACAATCCATTTATATAAGTCTTTGTTTAAAGATTATATACAATTTCTTTCAATTCTTTCAACTATTAAATATAAAGAAAGATGTGTGGCTTTTGTGTTTAATCTAAGATTTTGAAAGATATATAGATGTTTATTCTCAAAATGATAAGTTATTGTTGATAATTATATGTTTATTCTCCATTTATTATTACAAAACTTGCAATTATGGAAGTTATCTTTAAGTATATCAAGATAATCATGAATTGGAGCAGGTTTTAATTTATTTTTTGTTTTTTTTTATTGGGAGTACTAGTAATATTTTCTTTTTCTAAATTCCTATTACTTTTGATAGAACTTGATATAACTTCAAAAGATTATTATTAAATAGATATTTAGTTTTCAATACTGATGAATTTTCGAAAGATAGAGAATTTAATGAATTTTTGAAAGAAATAAAAACTAAAGAATTTATGAAAGATATAGGAGCCGATGAATTTGTAGATAAATTTAATAAGTTTAAATTAGATATTGATAAATTAATAAACAAAAAAAATGAAAAAAAATTATTTTTATAATTTTAAATAAATTAATACTAACTATTTTTCTTTGAAGGTTTTCGTTAAACCATCTTACCAATTTTTTTGAAACTATTTTAACAATAATTATTTACAATATTAAATCATGGAATGATCTTACCTAATTTATCAAATATCTTTTGTTCAGTTTTAAATAATTACTTAAATAATATCAATATTTTTTTAAATAATTAATATATATATATGGTTACATTTATTTAATATAATATGTAACTATATTGAAACAGTTTTCTCTGAACCTAAAGTTCTGATTCCAAATAATTTAAGTTAGACTAACTCAAAGATCAACTCTTATGAACTTTTTAATACTCCTACATGTATATTTTTGTTTACATTTTTGCTAACCATAAAGCAACCAATCCTAATCTTTAACCAATCAATCCATCCAAAATCTAATGTAACAGAAAATTCAGGATCAAACTGGGGTAGGCAAAATTCCTTCAAATATCAAGAAAAACTATTGCACAATGAAAGAGAAGTCATTTCTGCCTATGGTATTAATATTAGTTTCCTAGGCTAACATGAAGTTATTGGCTCACACTTCTTTCTAGACTTTGAAATTTCCATAGAAAAGGAAGTAAAGATATTTTTTCATCTGATTTCTTCTTTTTAGAAAAGCTTTTTTGTTATTAACTTCTTAGGTAAAGGATTTTTGAAGAAAAAAGGTAAACAAGAAGGATAAAGTATGACTACTACTAACTAAAACAGGCATTTTTAGAAAGAGTTTTGAAGTTTATTACTTCTAAAACATAGAGTTTTGAAGAAATACTTTTTTGAAAGTGGTGATCAGGAATCTATAAGAAAGAGTGTGATAAATTGATATAGTATAAATAATATATCTTGATTAAACCTTCAAGAAAAGGTTTAGAACATAATTAAAATACATAAAATTATTTGCTAAAATGAAAAAAATAAAAATAAAAAGGTAAAAGAAGAGATTAGAAAAATATTAGTATAGATATATAATATTTAATAAATAATTAATAAGAAATGATTAACTCAATATTAAATAGAGAAAGAATCAAGATAACATTAAATAAGATTAAAACTATATAAAAAATCAAGAATATATAATAACAAAAAAAGAATACATTAAAAAGAATTTTTTAAATATCATAAAAAATGAAATACAAATTATAATTATTTAATAAAAAAATAGAAAAGAAAATATGAATTTAAAACAAATATCAATAAAAATTGATATATAAGATTAGTAAAACTGATATTTTAAGAAAAACTATTTAATTACTTTCAAATAACAAAACTTCTGAAAAATTACAAATTTGTTATAAAATACTTAAAAAATTAAGTATTTAAAACAAAGAATATTTCAAAAAAATACTCAAAAAATTCTTGAAAATAGAAATTACTTCATATAAAGTTATATTTATCTAATTGACAAGTTAAAATTATAAAAATATGAACTTCAAAATACATGATCAATTGTTTTTTCTCAAGGTCACTTGAAAATGCTTCATAAAAATTCTTATCAATAAATAAGATTATATCTGTATATAAAATCTTAAAAATTTAAACTATATCAGGTTATTTAAAGAAAATACTACAAAACTAAATTAATTACTAAATAATATTTATAAAGAAACATAAAAGAACAAAAAAAATTATAAATATTCTTTTAAGATTATCAGGAAATTTTTTTAATGAAGAACTTTGGAGATTTCCACTTATTAAAAATTTTTCAGAAATTTTTGAAAAATTTTCTGAAAAACTTTCAAAATTTTTGAAAATTTGTAAAACAAAAATAATTTCATTAATTTTAATAATAAAAAAGTTTGAATATTTTTTATTTCAAAAAATTTCAGAAATATTACTGATTAATTTTAATTAATCAAAAATTTAATTTATAAGTTGTCATAATTTTGGCAATATGATTTCAATATTATTTTATTATTAAAGCTATAAAGACATTTTCAAAAGATGACAAAGAGTTACATATAATTATAATATAATATAACTCTTGGGATTTGTATTATATAAGGTTTCTAAAGTTCTTTCTTTTTTATTAATGTCAAATAAAAGAAAAAAAATATGTAACATGTTTTAACAAATGATTTCAGGTTCAAGTTCTAGTGAAAAGAGAAAAAGAAAATAACAAAAAAGTACTTTGAAGTCCTCCAAAAAACTCAAAAGTACTCCTAGTATCCTGGATCAAACTAAAGAACAAAGACCAATATTTCAAGCCAAAATGAAAACAGAGCCACTCTAGAAATGATTAAGATCTCCCAGTTATATTCTAGAATCTTCATCTACTAGAAGGTTGCCTGAAGAATTTTTAGGTATATTAAAAAAGATGTAACTATTTAAATAAATATTAATTTTTATATTTAGTTTCTAATATAGTAATTGAAAAGCTTTGAAGTTCTACAAAAATCTTCATAAGAAAATTGATTAATTATTAAAATGGTAAAAAGCCATCAAAAATAAGATTACCTATTTAGAAAACAAAATTCACATGAGTCAACATTTAATCACCGAACACAATTTTATTAAGGTAAGGTTTAATTTTTAATCTTAGAAGAACTTTAATAATATTTTGGATTCTATAATAACGTGTGGTCAAGAGTATTATAAAAGAAGTCTTTTTTGAAAAAACATATGTGGATTCTGAAGCTTTTTGCCAGCATACAGTGGAATATTTTCAGTGAGAACTTTCAGAGTTCTTCAAAGGCCTCACAAGAAAACATTGAAAGATATATTATAAAAAGTATATTTACCAAGTGGTAATTATTGCAGTTATTGATAATATAAATAAATTTATTAACAATATTATTTATTTAATAGCTCGTGAGATAACAGAATTCTTTTCACTGATTCTCTGACCACACACAAAAAAGATGTTTGCAAAAAGTTTTATACTTCCTTGCTAATAAAGTCTTTATACTTTTATTAAAACAACTTGAAACTTGTTTTCATTTATCTCTTCTATTCCTCTTACTTATTTATAAACTCCTTTGAATAAAAACTTGAGCCTTTAATGGCCTGAAAAGACTCAAGTATATACTTTCTCTACTAAAGGCAAGAAGATTCTAGGAAGTAAAAGGACTGACAAGTGGAGTGTTATCTCATAGAGCTAGAAGCGACAAGAAATTGAGGTTCTGTTGGCAGGGAAAGGCTTATTTTCTACCTTCTCATATACTGTCTTATACCCTCTTAAAGTGCTTACACGTTTTCACAGTTTTCTTGGAGGATTTTGCCTACCTCAGTTTGACCCTGAATTTTTGGTAGCACAACATCACCTGGCATCTGATTGGTTGATACGAAATACATTAGTAGCTGAATGTAAACAAGTACCTATTGATTATCTCACATATTTCAATGATGTTATTGGTGATTGAAAGAGAAACCAAGGATACAAACTCCTCCACTCCTCCAAATGAAGTTTAACTGAAGCAAAGAAATCATAAGACTATTAGAATGGGCATTAAATTCTCTAGGTGGTGAAAAGATGATTATTTGTTCAAGTCGATTCCAGTTAGGCAAAGTACATGAAGGAGATTATTTCTTTATCCTGATCAGGCTGTAAGATCAAAAAGCAGAGGAATGTAAAACACTGTTCTTTTCTAGGATTGAAAATATATTTTTCCAGATGTTGTATAATGATATCGTAATTGACGAGGATTTTCATATTATCTGAAACCTTCCTACCATTGTAAGATAAAAAGATTGTTGAGGAATCTGACTTTTTGGGTAATGAAAGATATACACCAGTAAAATTCCTTTAACTAGGTGTGGTTGCTGAAATATATTGGGAGTTACACAACAAGACTGAAAAGCCACATAAGAACCTGGGATCCATCATTGGCTATTTATTCTACATGTGTGGATTAAAATCAAGACCAAAAGAAAGGAAGCATTAAGCAAGACACTGGATTCAAGTAGATGATAAGTACCTCAGACAGTCATAAGAAAATACTCAAGAGTACGGATGGATAAGCTCCTTAAACAGTCAGGAAGAAGAAAAATATCCCAGAAGGGTTTATTTCTAATGAGAAGAGGTTTCCAGCAGAGGTCGTTTGGAGGATATAGAACAATTTTAAATTTCTTTTTTTTTTTTCATTTTATATAGTGTGTTTGCATAGTTTTAGATATTTCTCTTTTCTTTTATTTTTTCCTTTCCCCTTTTGTAGTTTCTTGAATTCAGTTCCTTGAAGAATAATAAGCAGTGACAACTTGTTGACAATGATGGGTAAGTTAGGAAAGTCTTCACCCAAAACTTAGTTCAGAGTAAAATATTGTTCCCAAGGTTGTACTTAGAGGCTGAAGCTCTTTTGAGAATTGAAAGCCATTGACAAGTGTATCAGTATGAGATTTTAGTTTAGCTATAATGCAATTGCCCTATGTATTTCAATCAGTTTTCTTAATAATTAATAAATACATAGTACTGGCCTGACCATGGGTTTAAAAAAAAAAAAATAGCTTGTGAAACAATGACAAAAAATATATAAAAAACTCTTTCTGCTGATCCACATTTTTTCAAAAAATTTTCTTTTTTGATAATTTTCTTGAAAAACTCTCAAAAACTCTTCCACACAAGAAAAATTCTCAGAGAACATAACTATATACTTCTAGGTAACAAAATCTACTTGGTAACAATAGAAAAAGAGTTTTGCTTAGCTTAAAAGACAGATATTCCCAGATTATTTTTGCTTTTGAAAGGAGAAAAAACAAAAACAAGCTGATTAATAGTAGGTTTCTTGAGATCCAACTTCAACTCCACAAAGCTCTTAGCTAGATCAATGCAGGTTAACATCTTTCTAGACACTAAGAGAAGTTTTAGAAGCAATAGATTATACCAATAAAGTAGCATAATCTCAAAGTTAACTGAAACCTAGAAGAATGTCCAAGTCTCTTTGATCAAACAACTAAATGATCACAACAATATAACAACTTCAAATTAACTAGTTCATGTCACACAAATATGAACATATTAACTTTTCACCTGGTTGATGTGTATTAAAGCAAGCTAATTAATCTATAACAAAACAGTAGGACATGACAAATTAACAAACTAGAATGTGTGTAATCAACCAGCATATATTATCTAAAGCAAGATCAACAGTTGATCACAGCCAATTACGTATTGATAAATAAATACCAGATATATAAACACATAGAAGCCACATGTCATAGACTTTCAATATCAATATAGCAACTTATTGCTATATATGTCGAATGGAAAAATAATAAATAATAGTATTTATTCAATTATGTGTTTAAAAAGACACTTTTTTTTTTTTTTTTTTTAACATGCTAGCTTATTCCTGCGCCAGCATTGGAACCTTTATTAATTATTAAGATAGATTCTAGGAACAACTGGAATGAGTAATTACACATACTGTCTAAGGATTTACAGATTAATAAATAGTACAAGGGGCATATATTTACGTTTTACCCAACCAGGATAGGGGAACTATGTAACCATCTAGTGTAGGATTTTTTCTTAATTCTTAACAAAGTCAGAGATACTGAGAGGTGTTTTAATCTACCAATTTAATGGGATACCAACCAGTTTTAAATTATGTTTGTATAATTTCCTCCAACTAAAGCGACACTCCCTAGAACCATAGTTTACCAGATAACTTATTGCTATCCCTGTGAAGGGAGGCTAATGTGTCAAAAACTTGCCTAAAATGCCTAGCACTATCGGTGTCAGGGATCTCTTATACAGGATCTTTATAACTTCTGTTAGCGTGTACATTTTTTTATGAAGAACCTGTCTTGTTTTTGTTATCATCTATCTTCTTGTAGCAACCTATCTTTGCCTCTTTAAGGAACCTGTCTTGTATTTTTCTTAAACACCAGAATGCCTTACTACCCAACTTTGTCACTCAGATAGGAGATCAGTCTTGATTAAGGATGTCGTACCACTTAGCCTTGTCTTGTTTGGAACCTGTTTTAATGGTTAGCTTGCGCATCAGGCTGATTTTCTGTCTTGTTATGGGCATGGTAAGTGGTCAATTCCTTATTATGGCCATGCTAGGGTACTGGATTGTTACCATGGGGTAAATAAGATCTTTGTGCCACTGATGACTAAATTTCACTTGGCCCTTATGTATTATTGAACTTTGAACCTTGTAATTGTGACCTGGGAGCACTATCACCGTGCTATAGACCCACAGTTCGTGTTTAAAAAGACACTTATATAATAACAACACATTAAAATTTTTTGAATATCACGTGACAACATGTCAATGAAAGAATAAACAATAATTAGGATCTTAGAGAAAAAAGAAAAGGAGCTATTGAAAGTATTAGGAAAGATAGCTTCCTATCAAGATCCTCAGCAAGTACTTTGGGAAACAAGAATAATACAGTATAAGCTGAGACTAACAGTAACCAATCAATATTATATCTCTGCTGAGTCAATACATGTTTCCTCGATACTAGCTAATATTATTATCAATCTATTTAGAATAGATCCATTGGTGATGGCAAAAGAATGTATGCTATAGCAATATATCCTCACTCTCTGAAAAAAAGGACAAGATAAAAAGGAAGATTTGGAAGCACCTATACTAGAAGAAAAGATGTATAATATGTTGATAAGCAAGCCAATAATACAGGTATCAAGCTCTAATCAAGTTGAAGTTTCTATAATAAAAAGCATCCCAATGGAAGTTTAACCAGTTTCTATAGAACTTTAAGAAGCACACTCCATTAAAGAAGTCATAATAGAGGATAGAGAAGTAATAAAACAAATAGAAATGGAAGTGTTAAAAGAAATTATATAGGGAAGTTGTATTATAGACAGTATGTCTTATAATACAAAAAACAGGGTTTAAGGAACAACAGTAAATTCATTCTTCATAAAACAACAGGAATTAATTAAGGTGGAGGTACTCCAAGCCATGTTGCCAGGAGAAAATAGAGAAGAGGAAATTATGTATTTCAAAGAAGCTCTAAAAATACCTAAGCGAATGAATCTTTTCAAAATAGAATTTACCAATGGCAACCATTGGATTATATTTGGTTTTGATAAAGAAGAAAATGTAGCAAGATGTTTGGAGACTATTAATAAAAAAGAAGCTAAGAACTTTATACTTAGAAGAATAGACAAAGATATGAGCACATGTTCAGCTTTCCAAAGATATGCTCAAAACAAAAAGTTCTTCAAGCCAAAAAGCTTTCTATTAGCTAAAAATAGATCAAAATATATCATATTGGTAGATACAGATCACAAGATTGACAGATGTGTAATTAAACAAATAATAGAAGAATTTGAAGAGATTATCAATATTTATAAATATAGAATATCTTTCCATCAAAAATGGTTCAAAGTTCATTTTTATGCTTAATAACAATATATCAACTTGTACAAGGAATAGATGCTCAAGATAAAATCCAATCAAGTACAGTCTGTAATAGTCCACAAGGAACAAAATAATCAAGAAATTACTCAAATTATAAAAGAAACAAAGAGATACTTCTTGAGACTTTACGGAGTTGATAGATTATCTACAAAATCTATAGAAGAAACCTTAAACTATATG
This sequence comes from Acaulospora colombiana, assembly GCA_910592055.1. NCBI lineage: Eukaryota > Fungi > Glomeromycota > Glomeromycetes > Diversisporales > Acaulosporaceae > Acaulospora > Acaulospora colombiana. The sequence goes on along the minus strand of CAJVPT010001642.1, from coordinate 8,401 downwards.
AAGGCTAAGGCCTTTTATATATCAAAAAACAAGATTACTTTGATATCAGAAAACTATGTAGTAGTGTACTTTAAGAATGAAAAAGATCTAAGAGAGGCATTCCAGCATTAAATAAAGATCAAAAATCAAGAGCTAGGAAGGAGTGCAAAGAATCATTATTATTATAAGATATCAGTTGATCTGGCTAGGTCAGGCAATGTATATATAATAATTAAAGAAGCAAGAGAACATGATTGTAAAAGCCAGGATAGAGCAAGTGGAGACAGAGAAAGTAATAAAGATATTATGTTAATAAAAAAAAAAAGCTATATCGGTAGTAAGACTTAGAAGAAACAATAGTCAGTCAAAAAATAGAAAAAGTATAATGAGGTCTATATCACCAATAACTGATAGTAATAGGAAGTCACTAAGGAGGTAAAGATATCAAGAAGCAAATCAAGTTCTACACCAGACTTTATAATATTCCTTAGAAGCAGATGATGAAGCTTTAGATACCAGGCAATATCAAAGAAAAATAATAAGATGGAAAACAAGAGGCCTAATATCAACTATAAAACAAGAGTCAGAGGTAACCTAGCTAAGCAAAATATTAGAGAAGCTTAGAAAATGACTAGACAAACTAGAGAAGGATCCACTTAAAAGGAGTGTCAACCACTCCTAAAAAGGGTGCACCAGTCTAACCACAGAAAGAGAAGAAATGTTAGTCCACCATTTTCAAGTCAAAAATACAAAACAAGAGCAAAACATGACAAATAGAAAAGAACAATAGTAGATAATAACAGAGTAATCAAGATTTTGATACTTTCCTGCAAATAGAAAAAGATAAATTTCTAGAGAGAAATGTAGAGGATTAACAGGTAGAAAAAACAAAAGAGAAAAATATACAAAAAAAGGTAATTAGAATAGGGACACATAATATTAGAGGCATTACTAATAGTACAAATCAGTATAATCTTATAGAAGAAATATAGAAACAAAACATTGGAATAATAGAATTATATGAAACAAAACTAACCAATGCAAAGACAAAATGGACCTTTCAGAAGCAAACAACCTTAAAGCATTTTTATAGTATCAATAAAGATATTCCATATGATGCAGGAGTTAGTCTCTTAATAAGAAAAGATTTGGAAAGAAAAGTAGCTTTAGTAGAAGAGGCAGAAGGATATATGATAGCAGTTAATATATTCATAAAATGGAACAAGATGTGTATTATCCAGATCTATATTTCCTCAGACAAATAATAAAGCATGAAGATGCAGAAAAGAGTACAAAGCTTCATTAAAGAAAAAAATAGACAATGCTTTTATATAATAGTAATGGGAGATTTTAATGCCACATACAATTCTGCAGAAAACAGGGCATTAATATCTAGAGCTAAATTTAAATCATCTTGGCATCCGGAAATTCTACTATTCAATTTTTTAGATAAATAGTTCTTTCTTGATATACAAGCTATATGGAAAGGAAAAGATAAAACTTCAACAAGATAGGATGCTATTAGCAATAGTTGGATTGACTATATATGAATATTTTAAAGCTTTACAAACTATCCAATACTCAGATTCGACAATCAAAGTATGGAGAAAACAATAGGAAGTGATTATACTATGCTAGTGCTAACAATGCATAATACCAATTTCTTCACAAAAAATATCAAAAAAAAGCCTTCTACAAAGAGTGAACAAAGAATTGATATAAAGGAGTCAACACTTGAGCAGTAGAAGGTATTCAATAAAAGCCTGAATCACAAACTCAGAATGACAATGGATTCATTGCTTAAAGAAAAACCTGAAAATAATAAAAGAGAAGCTTAACAAATAAGATCTGAAAGACATTCAAAGAACAAATATACAAAGTAGCATATAACAAGCTTAAGACTAAGAAGCTAGCTGCTTTCCAAGAAAAATATCATAGGCATGGGCCAGAATTCATCAAGTATCAGAGGGCCTTTCAACTATTCACACTCTTTAAGAAGGCAGAAAGTACACATAATTCAATCAAATTGCAAGCTCTTAGCATGGTAATTAGAAAAAACAACACTACCTTCAGTTCTAATTACCAGATCAAAAACTATTACATTCAATATAGCATTTCTCAAATTTCATGGAAACTATTAAAAAAGATATATAGGATGCAATAGAAGGTTCAAAACTTGCTTGTCAGAATACAGAGGCAAAAAAATAAGGGATGCTATTAAAAGAGCCTTGGAATAGAGATGTGATATCTTATGTAGCAATCAAAGGAGAATGGTAAACTCCTTGACTAACAGAGAGTGAGTCAAAATAACATTGGATGGGATCAAGGTTAAAGATGGAGAAAAAAAATATATAACTACTAATAAGAAAGAAATCAAAAGAGAAATAAGAAGATATTATTACAAGGCATTCAAAAAATGAAATGAAATTTTGACAGCCTTACAGAAGATTGAAAAGAAAAATACAATTCTAAAAACTATATTAATAAAAAATGATATAAAGACCTACTGGAGTCAATCTCTCAAGAAGAATTACATGAAACACTTCAAGGACTTCCCAATAATAAAGCCCCAGGGAGATTACAAATCAGTTATGAAATGCTAAAAAGACTGAGTCAAGAAAGAAAAAAATATCTTAAAAAGATGCTTAACTACTTTCTAAGGTGGGAAATTACTCCAATAGAATGGAAGCAAAGCTATATATATCCCAAAGCAAAGCCAAAATTATAGAGATGTGAACTCCTCAATACCATTCAATAGTATTGCTAGAGGTCATACAAAAATTCTTCACCAAAATCTTTACAAATAGATTGAGAAATATCTGCAAGATCAACAATATTCTAAGAGGATCTAATTATACAGAATTACTAGGAGAAAGTATAGTAGAACCAATTCAAATTCTCAATAATATTTATGAGGAAGCAAGAAAAAATAAAAAGAAGTTATGGATACTTTTTCAAGATATAACAAAAGCATATGATACTATTAGCCTGAATATGTTAATTAAGGCAATAAATAGAATCAAGATATCAGAAGGCTTTATCCAAATTATAATAAGTCTATTTCAAAATTGAAAATTTAGGGTTATATTTAATAAAGATCTAACTAAAGTAATCATAGCAGGAGATGGGATTGATCAAGGAGAAACCATCTCACCACTAATGTAGAGAATATTTTATAATTCTTTATTGTGCAAGATTTAGAATAATGAAACAAAAGGCTACAAAATATTAGTAACTTGTGATCCAGATTTAAAGGAAAATACTGAAAGAAAGCTAGAGTCAAGGCACATAGCTATTGCGTTCATGGATGATATAACATGGATAGCAAGATCCAAAAAAGATATGGAAAAGATTTTGGAAGAAGCAAGAATCTTTTACAGGGCAAATGATTTACAGATTAATAGTAGCAAATCAATATTAATTACTATTAACAATTTCAATCAATATCTAAAAGAGATTCAAGCAGAGGTTGATAGAGAAGTAGTTAGAGAATTGGATAGAGCTGAACAGACAAGATTCCTAGGGATCTGAACAGATAATCAAAAATTAACTATTGAGCTCGAAAAATAGATGTTTAAAAAAATCAACATGGTTATCAAGTTCCTAAAGAACAAAAAGTTAACTGACAAACAAATACTTTATATTTTGAATAGAAACTTAATACCTAGAATCGAATTCAGAATGTAGCATAGTATATTATCCTGGCAAATATGTAATATTCTGACAATGGTATAGAAAGCTATTCAAAAATAAGACTACACTATGTTGATTAATATCTAATAGTATAGTACATTATCCCAGGATTTATAATTTAAAGAGTGTTTGGATATTGCAAAAAGAAAGTCAAATAATAGGATTATGCAATAGATTAAATGACTTAGGGTCAACCAGAATTACAACAATTATCAGGTTAAAGCAATCACAAATTAAGTACTGGGAACCTCTCAACCTGCTTATATAGAACTCACTAAACCATCTTCCGGAAAGGGAAAACTTCACATTATAAGTACTGAAATTGATCAAAGATATGGAGATAACTTTTATAGTTGAAAATGATATAATGTCTTTATTTGAAGTTTCAGAAATAGTTCAATTAAAGATCATTTGACAACAAATAAATACAGTAAAGCCATTTCATCACTCAAGCACAATAAGTTGATGTATATGGATCAGCTTATCAATTATGAAACTAGAAAAGTATTGAACTGACAAATACTCCAACTCTTATAAAAGACAAGTAAGGAACCCATTTCAGAATAGTACATGTCAATAACAAGAAAGATACAAGAAAATAAACTAGGACAGCTCACAAGAACTTGGAAAGAAGATTGGTTAAAATAGAGTTCAGAATATTTAGTACTCAATTTTAACCTTAATAAAAGGCAAAAACTTTGGGTAGTTATCAAAAGCAATAATCAGTAGTGACAACTTGTTTAGGGAAAGTTAATTTTAGATAACAATAAAAGATAAATTAAAATAGATCATTTCAAAATGTAACAGCTTCAAGGAAAACATAGGATTAAACTTAATGTGATATCAGGACTACCCAGAAAGAATTATGACTAAAAACTGATGCATAGTAGAATTAAACATAGAACAAATACAGTATATATGATTCCTTAACACTAGGAAATTTACAAGAAGAGCCCAACTTTTAGAAATTACTTGTTCCAAGGTAGCCCTAAAGGGATCAATAAGTAGAACAATTCATATAGACTCAGTAACTACAGAATGTGATAGAAGGCAACTGAAAGAAGTAGAGATAGAGAACTGGAAGGAGAAGCTTATTAAAGAAAATATTAAAGAAGATATATATTAAACCCATTTGATTGAAATACTCAGGTGTAACAAGAGAAATAATAACAATAAACCAATGACATTTTACTTAGATGGATTCCTTGTTAATAATAGAAATGAAAATATAAAGATGGGTGCAGTATGGATACAAATTAAAGAAGCAAAAAGAGAAAGCAAGTTCCAAGCAGAAGTAGTTGATTGATCTTTATCTACAAGAGCAGAACTAGTAGCAATAATCACTATACTACTAGCAGTACCAATTAACTATAAGGTCAAAATCTATACTGACGTCAAGCTTGTATCTCCAAATGGAAAACTATAGAAAAAAAGAATCTCAAAAAAATCCACAAAAGATGACTAAAGAAATAAAATTGTTTCTTGTAGGCATGAATGTTGAGCCTGGTAAAGAAAAAAGAATTAGATTTAAATCTTAACAAGGTTAAAGCACACTCCAATATTCAATACAATAAGAAAGCTGACATTCTAACCAAAGAAGTGTTAAAGTTTCCAACAATAAAATGATAATATCTAAATTTACTTAAGATTATTAACAAAATCAAATGGCAAGATATAGTGCTAAATGTTTCAATAAGACAGTTTGTTAAAAAAACTAATGTCAAAATAATGACACATCAATAAATTACTCAAAATAAAATAGACAGAAAATGAGGTCATCAAATTCAAGACCAGCATAGGTCACATGAGACCTAGTTTGAGAACAAATGAATAATGGATATATATAAAATACCTTCTTAAAAGGATTACAAAGAAAAAACTTTTTTGTTAAGATAATTAGTGATGAGCTACTCACGTTAACAAAGCTAGCCACAAGAAGATCAGACTTATATAAGCAAGTAAAATGTCTTGCATGTGAACAGTAAGAAAAGACAATAGAACATTTGTTAGAATGTCTAGCATATAAAACTCAATAGCAAGAAACTTGACAAAAGGGTATGGAAGATATGATGCAAGGTTTTAACAAACTTTTAACAGATAGGATAAGAGTTAGAAGAAAAAGAGATAAGACTGGCAGTTGATAACAGAATGAAAAGACAAAAAATAGATAAGAAAATAGCTCAATTAATGGAAAGGATCTCAAACACTGGTTGGGATATACTTAGTTTTTACATGGGATTAATTGAAAAAGATCTAATAAATGAGATAGTAGACTCAAAGTACTATAGAAAGAGAATTGGTAAAGAAGCAAGAAAGTGGATAATAAAGATGTAGAAAAAAATATGTAATCACTTCAGAAAGAAAATTTAGAATATCAGATGCGAAAAGATAATAGAGTGGAAACGGATATTAGAAATTAATAGAGGTGATAAGATTAAAAGGCCGACATATCTACAGAGGCAAAAAAATAGGACCAAGGTACCAGAAAATTGGTCATATCAAGTACTATTAAAGGAAGAAAAATCATAAAATATGATACTTAAACAGGTCCTGCGAGATGGTGTAAAGTATGGAATGAAATAGTTGGGTTTTAATCTTTGTCAGAACTTAAAAAAGTGATCTGCAGTAGTAATCTGCAGATAATGATGTTAGAAGTTGAAAGGGTATTTACCTGAACTCCTAACGGAGTGATAAATTACTTCCAAAGTTGTACTTAGAAAGATAAAACAACCAAGATAAATGTTAGTTAAAGAATTAGCTTTAGTATCTCATATTATATGTACAGCTTACAAATGTTTAGTAAAGTATACATAACTAGCCTGACAGAGGGCAAAAAAAAAAAAATAGCTTGTGAGATAATATTGATCACTTCGAGAAACTATGGCTTCAAAAATCTGGGATGTCATGTTTTCAGTCTTTGATAAAAACTCCCTGGATACAATCAATACAAATGCAACTATTACTAAAATTATGGCCTAAAAAAATCACAAAAAATCTAGGAGTACTTCAAAAATCTTCATATCTGTCTTAGGGAAAAAACCAAAATGTAATAATATACATTCTCAAAAAAGTCTGACCAAAAAGGGATGTCTCCAAAGAACAAGTTGTATTCACTATCACAATATACCAAACAATTCTAAATCTGAGTAATGAAAGTATTTTAATTAATAAAGTGTTAATTAAAAGCAAAATAGAAAAAAATAAAGTAAGTTTTAAAATTCTTCAAAATATTATAGAGTTATTTGTTTACTAATAATATATTTTAGAAAAAAATTAAAAAGAAAATTAAATTTACTGAAGGCAATTTAAGTGATAAAGATCAAGAAATATATGAGTAGGAAGATATTAAAATTTAAAGCATTCCAGAAGAAATAGAAAATTATGAAATGATCTGGGATTGCAACTGGAAAATATAAGAATAGAAAGGTCTACTTTATCAATAAGTAATATAAATGTAAATAATTAATAAAAATATATAAAAAAAGTAATTTTCAATAAATAAAATTTTAAAAATAAATATTTTAATAATAATGTAAAATTATTTTATTAAAATTTAAAACATTCAAAAATCTCTGGAGTTCTATATATAAATCTCTACTCCGGAGACTTTTAATGATGACAAAGTGCCTCCGGAGTTTTACGCCTGAAAATTTTCAGCTATCTTTGTCAAAAAAATTTTCTGATGAGCCATCTTCATCTTTATAACTTTCATAACTTTTCTTGCTATTACAAACTTTTTTTATATCTACTAAATCAAAAGTGACAATAGTTCATTTAATAATACCTAATGCCAAATCTTCAATTCTTACTATGACAGTTAAATTGCTTAGAAGAAAGCCATCTATTACATTGCCTAAAATATTGATATCTAAAGTTGCACAAATATCAATTCTAGAAATTGAATTGTTATCCAAAACTCAAAACAGGAAGGATATTGAAAAAGGTCAAAATTAAATTATTGTCAAATTATTAAAATTTACTTTTATTAATTAACTGATTTATTTAGAAAATAAAGAATTACATACACATATCAAAAAACTAAAAAGAGAAATACCAAATTTGTAAAACAATTAGATCTAATTAAATATATTAATAACAAGTTTTCTGAAGAATTAGAACAGCAAAAAATAAAATAGAATATTTAAAAAAGGAAATTGATCAGCTCAAATCTATGAAACTTAAACTTGATCCTATAGTAGTTGTAGAATCTAGAACAATTGATATATTAAAATCCAAAGTTTGCTGAGTTTAGAAAAGTATCAATAAAAAAAGCAAAACTAGTAAAATTGATTACTGAAGATAAGCTGAAATTAAAAAAAGTGAGAGCAGAAATAAAGGTCTTAATAAAAACTATTCCTGACAAATATAAACCAAAGGTAGATAAAGTTTTTTTAAGTAATATAAATAAAAAAATATTACAAAAGTTAATACCTGAATTAATAAAATCCATGGCCCCATATTTTAATCTCTTATAAAAGTAAATAAATGAATAGTTAGGTACTTTATATCACCATTAGAGAAGAAGATATTGAAAGATAGAAACTGAAAAACTGCAAGTGGACAATTATGGCTTATATACAAATAGCTGATTAAATGAAATAAGATTAATAATATTCTACATTTATACTAGAAGTAAAGATGGGTCCCTAAAGGGGGAGGCAGAGATATAAGTCAAATGTCCCTCACTAGGAAAAATTAAAATTTTTAAATTAATAACTATAAAAAAACT
>CAJVPT010001641.1:0-20443 GCA_910592055.1 Acaulospora colombiana | reverse complement strand
TAGTTGATGAATTTTTGATGAATTTTTAATGAATAGTTTTGATTGTCAATTTTTGTAGTTGCTGATTTATTTATGTCATTTTTTTTACTGAATTGTTTATTTTTTGCTGAATGTTATATGAGTGGTAGTATTTTTTGCCAAATGTTACATGAGTGACAGTATGCCAAATAATTTTTTTTCAACTAGTGAATATTATACTCCCCTAATAGATTAGTAATAAACTCTATCTATCAGGATTATTGCTAACAGTTTGTTACTATTGATTGTCTGAAAATCAATAAATTGCTAAGTTAAAAAAGGATAAGGGGAAAAATGATTGAGAAATAGAACAATTTAAATAAAAACAACCTCTTCTCAAAAGGGATTTATCTAATTGGAATAGTCTTTTTGCTTCACTTGAACCTTGGAAGAAATCTTTTTTTTTACCATTTGTGATATCAAACAAATCAATTCAATTGATCTTTCATTTAAGTGAGCATTGGATGAAAATATCTCAAGGAAAGCATTTAGATCTTAGCTTTTTTTCATTAAAGCTTTTTCATCACTTGAGGAACTTAAATAAGAGATGAGAGTTTGCAATTCACATTATCTATCACTTGGTTTTTGGTGTTATGGAAGTTTTTATTAAGGAACTTGAGCTTTTTGGGACAAACATTTTTGGAACTTTCTTTCCAATCATCAATGATATTATTAAAACATATGAATATAATCAATAAAAGCTTGTTTACATTTCAAAAACTAATGTGTTTTGTGTCAGCCAATTACCTTTAGTGAGGATTTGTATTACCTAAAATTTAGGGTCAAACTGAGATAGACAAAATTCTCCAGAAAACTATGAAAATGGAAGCTCTAAGAGGACCAAGACAATCAAAAAGGGAGAAAATAAGCCTTTTTGCTACAGAAAACCTCTATGAATCTATTGCTTCAAAGGTTAGATAGAACTTCAGGTATTTCACAGTCAGTTCTTTTTCCTTTAGAAACTTTTTTGCTATAGATATTAAAGGTATTACTTGACTTTTCTTAGTCACTAGAAGTCAAGTTTTTGAGTAAAAAGGTTTATAAACAAAAGGAAAAGAGTAAAGATGACTTTTAAAGTTATACTTCAAGTTGTTTTAAAGAAAGTATTAAGACTTTATTAACAAATAAGTATAAAAACTTCTTGTGAACATCTTTCAAGTATATGTATTTTTTATTTACTTGTTTATTAATAGTTTAAATTTTGATAATATATATTATATATATGGTTTATTCAATATTTAATAAAATATATACTATATAACTAATGACAAAGACTATGAATTAATAGTATAGTAATTAGTACTCTATAGATCAGATTACAATATATAAGTTCTGATCCTTCAAGAAATAATGTCTGAAGTTTAATAAAACTTATATTTATTGACTTAACTAAAATTAATATAGGAATTTCTAATATTTTTAAATATAGTCACATAATAATTAGAAAGGAACTGTGAGTTTTCAAAAAACTCTTTCTGCTGATCCTCTGACCACACTTAAAAAAGACGTTCGCAAGAAGTTTCATACTTCTAGGCTAATAAAGTCTTACCACTTTCCTTAAACTAACTTGAGAACAAGGTTCCCAAGAGTCGTCCCACCCCCACTACCTCTTTTTTATATCTTGTTACAAAAACTTGTCTCCTAATGGCCAGAAAGACAACTCTATCCTTCTTACCAATAACAAGAAAGTTCTGAAAGGAAGTAGACCTGACTTCTCTATCTCCTTCTCACCTACCTCAGAAACACCACAGAGTCCAGTTTGTAATGAGAGACTCTTTAGAAGACAACCCCACCACTCTCTTGTCATTGTGTAGGCTCTAATAGTATTCTTTCATAGTTTTCTTTGGGAGATTTTGCCTACCTCAGATTGATCCTGAATTTTGAGTAGCACAAAGTTTTTAGTGTTGTGATTGAACAATGGAAATATGTCAGCGATTCAAGATGTAAACAAGCTCCTATTGGCCACTTTATGTGTCTGAATGCATTTCCTCAATTCTCATAAGAACCTGGGATCCACCATAAGTTGCATGCCAGTTGCACGGGTGGATACAGGACATGAAATCTATAATGTCATTGGTTACATGAAAAGAATAAATAAATCTGGATTAGGTTCCATCAGATAGCAACAATGATTCTCTTCTACTCCTCTTCCCCTTCTCCAGTGAACACAACCAGAGGAAAAAGACTATAAGGTGCAGGGTCCTTTGGGAGAGTTTTTGGTTACCTGGTACTAACACATTGGAAAGACAACTCCCCAATTCATCAAGCAACTACCTTCTCTCTCCAAATACACTCTTGATAGTAGTACAATATAAAAAATTTTTGGTTAGTGCTAGTGGAGTTAAGGCTACACATGAAAAATCCCCAACATCGGAGGTAATGAGTACCACAGGTGAATTCTTGGCACATTAGTCCCCTTTCCTTTTGGAATTTGGGGTAGCGATAAGACACTAGGTGGGCTATGTCTTGTTATGTTCCTAGGGAGTGCCGGGTTTGACTTGAAGATAATATAGTCAAAAGTTTCTTTTACTCAATGTTATTCCTTGTTTTGTTTTAGTAAGTAGTATACCTACACTAGATAGTTATATAATTATCTAATCCTGGTTGGGTGAGACATAAATAAGTTGCTCCCTGTACCATTCATTGATCTATAAATCCTTAGATAGTATGAGTAATTATTCATCCCGGTTGTCCCTAGGTTTCTTCTTGCTTTAATAAAACATGTTCACCCTGGTGCAAGGATGAGCTAGCGTTAAAAAAAAAAAAAAAAAAAAAATTAGAAAGGAATTGCATATCAATCTGAAATACAATTTATATGAAGAATATAATTTAAAGATCAAGATTTAAAATCAACTAAAATTATTCTAATTTGATTGTATTATTTCTAGTAATAGGTTAAAAAATTTAAGAAAATTGATTTACAGTAAGCTCTTTGAGACTCAACCTCAACTCCTCAAGTTTCAGCCAGGCCAGTGTAAGTTAACACCTTTTTTGATATCAAGAGAAGTCCTGTAAACAATAGGTCAAATCAATAAATCAGTTTAAACTCAAGGTGCACAACACCTAGGAAAACATTCAATTTTCTTTTACTAAATGGTAAAGAGCATCCAAACATTACAACAACAATACATAATAATTATTACATCCCACAAAACATAAATACATTATTTAGAAACATAACAACTTGTTTACATGTCAATAGATAATCTAATCAGAATATAATTAACTCCTCAATTTTACATGTTTTACTAAACTATTTTGATAAATAATATTAATCAACTGGAATTAAAAGTAAATAATAATACATATCTGATTAAAATAAATAATAACCTACATCTGATCAAAACATAACACTACACAAAAGTAAACAATAATGCATATCTGATCAAAATAAACAATAATATATATCTGATTAAAACACAATATTACACAAAAGTAAACAATATATTTTTCTGTGACATATGATTCAATATGACTATAAAAAAACATAAGTTAATGCAAACTATGAAGAAAAGAGAAGCATATATTATAGATATACTAGTTCAATTATCAAACAAATATAATCAACAACAAATACTATAGGCTGCCCAAACTATTTATAGTACAATATCTATTATAGATAATATTTCAAATAGGATTCTAGGATCAAGCAGATACTCGATCCTAAATAGTATTATTGCTAGGATTTTAAATATTGATCAAACTATTTTTATAAGGACTACAGTTTTCAAACAATATATTTTTTACTTATGGGTTCAGGGGTAAGACAAATAAAAAGACCTTTTAGTCCTCTTTCTAAAGGATAAGTATTTTAATATAATAAATCAAGAAGAAAAATCACAATAAACTTCTTATATCTTTCCAAAGGAGCAATTAATGATAACTAATTTTTATGCAATTAGAGACCTTCCAAAAAAGAAAATAGATATAGAAGTTTAGTCAACAATAACAATAGAAATTCTCTCAAATGTTGAAATTGAAATAGGAGAAAAAATAATAGAAAATCAGGTTGAAATAGAAGAAATTACTAAAAAATTAAAGGGGATAACATTGTAGAACAGTTTGTATATTCCATAAAAAACAGATCAAAAACATCTAGCCTAAATCTATTTCACATTAAAAAAGATAGTACTATAAACCACTGCATACAATACCCACTAAAATAATACCCCCTTTAAATAATACCCAATAGTATTCAAGAAAATTGTTACTCAATAAATGATTACTACCTGGGTATATTAAGCTAGAGCCAATAAAATTGCAGTATGAATGGGCAAGTGAGAGATATATCAGATGGTAATAAGACACTAAATATCCCACCATTTATATTACTTTCCTTTTAATATAATACTCCTGGGTACTAATCAATTTATCATGAAGTAAATTGATTAATACTTGGGATATTGTATGTAGTGATTTACGATAAATACAAAATAGAAGTATTTACAACTAGACTTTTAGGAAAATCAGAATATGAACAAGTAGTATATCTCCAAAACATATTGTGACTATCTAAAAACTTAAAGTCTTTTAAAAAAGAATTACTCAATAGCAATACCTAATCAACTTTTTATTGAAAAAAAAAAAAGATGCTTTACAATATCTAGAAAAAACTAACAAAAAAGAAGATGAAAACTTTATAGTCATATCCTTAGAGACAGAAAAACAAACAAATATCTTATATTCCATACATAAGAAAATCTTTCAATAGAAGGAAAAGGATAACAAGAGATCTTTAGTAGTAATCCTTATTGATATTGATCGAAGTCACTCAAAATACGAGATCAAATATGCCCTTCAAAGATATGAAGAGACAACAAATATTTATATCTACAATTATTTGAGATCATAAAGAATAATTAAAGCTCAAATAACATTCTATCAGCAATATAATAATATGGAAGAAGAATGGATAATCCATATCAATCAAGAAACAATTAGAGTCATCTTTACTTAATATGAACTATATGATGATGAGATTAATAATATTATCAAATAGCAAAACTCTCAATACTTGAGATTGTATAGAACACACAATACTACAACTAGTTTGATCACAAAAGCAATTAAACATACTAAAGCAAAGGCATATTATATAAAGTATTTAGAAATCCTTATACACTTAAAATAAGAAGATACATGGTAATATATTTCATATTAGCCCAAGATTTAGCAAGGGTATTAAAGTAACATATTTTTATCCATGGACACAAACTTATATGAAGTACCAAGAAACATTTTATCAAAGAAATAGAAACCTTAAAAGAGCAGTTTTACAAGACAGAAGTCTCTAAACTAGAAAGCTTAAAACCAGAAGTCTCCAAACCAGAGAGTAATTTAAGCAATAATGAATCTAGTCAACAAGCTGTAAGGATAGGAAAAATAGATATTAGAAATAATAAGAAGATCAAATAAAGATCCAAAGGCTTAGAAGAGATGAGTTCTTATAATAATACTGATAATATCAACAAGTCAATTAAAAAATTATCAAAGCAAGACTGACTAATAAGAAATCAATGAAATATAAGACAAACTTATAATAATGAATCAAAACAGTGGAGAAACAGGATATTTAAGTACCCAGCTATAGAATACAATAAAAAACCAATAGGTAATCAATAATGATAAAAAGCTTCATAAAGAGAAGATACAAAATATGAGACAGAAGATAGATAGGACTCTCTAAACCTTATTTTAGCAAACTTAAAATAACTAAACAGTAGAATTTCAAGACTAGAAGGAAAAACAACTCCCAGTAAATAAATAAAAGAGGATAGAGTGAGAACAAATCACTTCTAGAAATATTAGTTTTTCAAAATAACAATAAGAAGGACTGGCCTGATTCTCCTACAACAAATATTTTAAATAAGGGCAAGAGGTGACAAATAGAACAAAAAGAAATAATTTAACAACAAAATAAGTATAATGTTAATACATTTCTTTAAATAGAAAAAATGAAATTTCTCAAGAAAGTAAAAGACAAAAGTGTATTAAAAAAGAAAGCTGATGATAATATTTATAAGAAAATAATAAGAATTGGTACACACAATATTAAGGATATCTCAAATACAGTAATCCAACATAGCCTTATGGAAAAGATATAGGAACAAGAAATAGAAATGCTAGAATTAAGTGAGACCAAATTGACCAAAACAAAGGCAAAATAAATATTTTATAATCAGACATTATATAAACACTTCTATTGTATTAATGCAAATATTATATATAGAATAGTAGTCATTCTACTGATTAGAAAGATTTTTTTAAAAAAAATAACATCAGTAGAAGAAATAGAAGAATATATAATTGTAGTCAACTTATTGATGAAAAGAAATAAAATCTGTATAATGCAAGTATATATTCTATAAAACAAGCAAAGAAACAAAAAAGTATAAGAGAAAGTGAAAAGTCTTATTAAGAATAAATATAAGTAAGGACTTTATATAATATTAATAGGAGATTTCAATGCAGTATACAATCTAACAGAAAATAAAACATTATCTTTCAAAGCAAAATTTAGATTATTATGGTTTCCAAAAATTCCTTTATTTAATTTTCTTGATAAATAAAATTTCTTAGATATACAGATAGTATAGAAAAGTAAAAATAAAAATCTCAACAAGATGGAATACAATGAGTAGTAGCTGAATTGACTATATATGGATATTACAAGGCCTAACAAGACATCTAATTCTACAATTCCACAATTAGAGTATAAAAGAAGTTATAAATAGTAATCATACAATACTAATAATGACACTACATAATATCAATCTTTTTATTAGAAATATGTTAAACAAATCACCTACTAAAAAAAAAAAAAGAATAGATATACTGTAAAAGGATCAATAACAGATCAATGGCAGGTATTTAATAACAGTTTGAACCATAAGTTCAAAACAATATTAGATCCCTTATTACAAGAAGAACTAAAAAAAATGCAAGAGAAGTTCAAGTAAATAAAATATAGAAGATATTCGAAAAACTAGTTAGTAAGGTAGCATTCAATAAGCTTGTAACCAAAAACATATCAATCTCAAAAAATAAACACTATAGATATAATTTAAAGTTTATCAAATTTATAAGAGCATTACAATTAAAGACACTCTTCAAAAAAATAAAGTCTTCTAACAATTTGGACAATCTACAGATTCTTAGTACAGCTATAGAAAAACATAATAGAGCCCACAATCCCAATTACTAGATTAAAAACTGTTATATCCAATATAGTATTCCAAATATCTCATGGACATTATTGAAAAAAAATATACAAGATACAATAGAAGATCTTAAATTTACTTGTCAGAATCTCGAAGCAAAAAAGGCTAGAGATATATAATTATTAAAATAGTCTTAGAACAAAGATGTGAGAGTCTATGAAATGACTAAAGAAAAATAGTAAACTCATTAATAGAAAGAGAGTATATCAAAATAGTTTTTAATAGGATCAAAAATTAAAAAAGAAAGATCTGAATATATCATGATCAAAAAAAGTAAAATTGAAGAAAAAGTTAGAAGACACCATCAGAAAACCTTCAGAAAGCAAGAGGCCAACTTTAATAATCTCACTAATAACTAAAATGAAGAATACAATCCCAAAAACTACAGTATATCAAGACATAGTAGTATAAAAACATTTTAGATTCTATTTTACAAAAATAATTGAGTAAAACACTCTAAATGCTTTCCAATAATAAAGTTCCAGAAAAATCATAAATCAGCTATGAAATGTTAAAAAGGCTAGATGAAGATGAAAAAAAATATTTAAGAAAATGTTAACTATTTTTTTAAAATGAAAATAACACCTACCAATTGGAAACAAAGTTATATTTATCCAAAAATAAAATCAAAGTCATGGGAATATAATTTCCTAAATACAAAATCTATTGTATTACTAGAAGTTACAAGAAAATATTTTACTAAAATTCTAATGAATAGACTAAAAAATATCTGCAAGCTTAACAATGTTCTAAGAGATCCTAACTTTGCAAGACTACCAGGAGAGAATACTGCAGAACCGATCCAGATTCTCAATAATATCTATGAAAATACAAGAGAAAACAAGAAGAAGTTGTGAATACTTTTCAAGATATAGCCAAGGTCTATGATACAATCAGTTTGACATGTTAACAAGAGTAATGAAAAGGATTAAACTTTTAGAATGGTTTATTAAGATTATAATAGATCTGTTCCAGGATAGAAAATTTAGAATTATAATCGAAAATGGGCTCATAAAATCAGTAATAGCTGAAAATAGGATTGGTCAAGAAGAAACTATTTCACCTCTAATGTGAAGAATTTTTTATGATCCTTTATTGTGTAAAATTTAAAATAACAAAATAAAGGAATATGAAATATCAGTTACTTGAAATTCAAGTCTAAAATGAGAAGGGGTTAACAAAAAATTGAAATCTAGACATGTAACTATCGCTTTTATGGATAACACAATATGGATAGTAAGATCTAAAGAAGATATGGAAAAGATTCTAGAAGAAACAAGAATCTTTTATAGAGTCAATGACTTTTAAATTAATAGTAACAAATCAATACTAGATACTATTAATAATCCTAATTAATATTCAGAAGAAGTTAAAGTATAAATCAATAGTGAAACAGTTAGAGAGCTAGATAGAATTAAATATACAAGATTCCTGGGGATCTGAACTGGTAATCAAAAGATAGCAGTTGAACTAAAAAAATGAATACTCAGAAAGATCAACACAATTATATGAGCTCTAAAGAATAAAAAATTGGCTGACAAATAAATATTCTATATTTTAAACAAGGTGTTGATACTAAGGATAGAGTTCTATATATAATATAGCATACTATCCTGGAAAATGTATAACACTTTAACTATGGCATATAGAAAGCTTCTTAAAAACAAGAGTAACTTATATAGATCTATACCTAACAGTGTAGTATACCATTCAAAGATCTATAACTTAAAGAGTATTTGTATACTACAAAAGAAAAACTAAATAACAGGACTATATAACAAACTAAATAATCCAAAACCAGCAGGACTTATAATAGTTATCAAAATCCAACAAACATAAGTTAAATATTGGGAACTACTCAATCTGCTTATCTGTGAGTCATTAGATCATATATCAAGTAGAGGTAACTTTGCATTTCAAATAATTAAGTTGGACAAAGATATAGGAATAAGATTTCAAAGCTGGAAATAGCAAGACATTTTTGAATGGGACAAAGGTAACTGCCCAATCAAAGAGTACCTAGTACTAGATAAATATACAAAAGTCATATCATTACTTAGAAACAATAGGCTGATATATATATATTAGTTGATCATATACGAAACTAAGGAACTAAAAAGATAACAAATAATCCAACTAATCTAGAAGACCAGTAAGGGATCCATTCCAAAGTGGTATTTGGTAATAGAAAGAAATATACAAGAAAGAGAATCAGGACAGTTCACAAAATTCTGAAAATAAGACTGGTTAAAATGAGACCCAACAATTATAAAAATAAATTCAGATTGTGATAAAAATCAAACACTTTGGATAGTAACAAGTAATAGATACTAAAAAATAATATAAGAAAAGTTAAGATCAGAAGATATCAAACAAGTAATACAAATAGAACACTTCAAATATACAGAGTTTTCATATACTCAGGAGACCAGCTTGACAAAATATTTAGGATGTATAAAAGATAAAAATGTGAAGAATCAATATATAATAGAGATTAAAAAAAAATAGAATATATAAAGTCTCCTATCTAAATACAAGAAAATCTACAAGAAGAGTTTAGCAGTTAAATATTTCAAGTTTCAAAATAGTTTTAAAAAGAACAATAGAAAAAACAATCCAAGATAATTACAAATTCAATCTGAATAGTAGAATAAGTCAAGTAGATATAGAGAATTGGGAGAGTAGATTATTAGAGATAATATAAAAGAAGAAGTATATCAAGACCACTTAATTTAAATATTTCAACGTAATCAACAATTTAAAGAAACATTGGTTTTTTATTCTAAAGAATTTTTTATTGACCATGAATATAAAAAGATGAAGCTAGGAATAGAATGGATACAAGTAAGAAGAGAAGATAAAGAAAGTAAGTTTTAAATAGGAGTAGATAACTGACCATTATTCACTAGAGCAGAACTAGTAGCAATAGTCATAATATTACTAGTTGTTTCAACAAACAATAAGATTAGAATTTTTACAGACAATTAAGCCTGTATTGTCAAATGGAAAATAATAGAGAAAAAGGATTTCAGAAGAACTTATAAAAGATAGTTAAAGGAAAAGAACTGATCCCTATGAACAAGAATGTTGGATATTATCAAAAAAAAAAGAATTGGATTTGAAACTGGTCAAGATCAAAGCACACTCTAATGACTCATATAATGAAGAAGCAGATACTCTAGCAAAGGAAGCCTTAATGTTTCCTGTGATCAAATAGAAGAATCTTATTTTATCCAAAATTATTACTGAAATCAAATAGCATAAAATAACTTTAAATAATCTCATAAGATGGTTTATTAAAAATATAAATAGCAAAGTTACAGCTTATCAATAGACAAAACAAAACAGGATTTCAAATAAATGGAACCAATAGATTTGAGATCAATATGATTACACATGATATTTGATATAAAAAAGGATAAAGAATAGATACACTTGGGACATCTCCTTTAAAAATTCTTAAAAAAGAAGCTTCCTTATCAAATTAATTAATGAAGAGTTATCAATACTTTTCAAATTGGTCATAATAAGATCAGATCTATATAAACAAGTAAAGTGTATAGTATACAAACAGCAAGTAGAAATAATAGAACATTTACTAGAATATCTAGTATATACAGTAAAATCTAATGGTAGGAAATTTAAAACATAGGAGCTGAAGATATTCTAAAAGACTTTTGAAAACTTCTACATGAGAGAAGAAAAGAGATGAAAGAAAAAGAAATAAGGCTTCTAGTTAAAGACAAAGTAGAATTAGAAGAATTGGACAAATATATAACCAGGCTTATAGAAGAGACTGCAAAAACAGGTCAGAATATGTTAAACTTTTGCATGGAAATAATATGAATTAATCAAATATTGAAAATGTTAAACCTAAAATATTGCTAGAAAAGAATAGGTAAAGAAGTCTGAAAATGAATAGTGAAGATGCAAAAGAAGATTTGCAATCAATTTTGAAAAAAGATCTGAAATAAAAGATGCTCAAGAATGATCGAGTAGAAATAAGCAAAGGGATCTATAGAGAAGCCAAAAAAAGAAGATTAGTCAGTTCATTAAACCAGAACAACAAAACCACAACTATGAAAAGGTCCTTATAGAAAGAAGAAAACTTTGAAGATAAAGGTTTGAAACAAATCTTTCTAGAAGAAGTAAAGTATGAAATAAGATGATTAGGACTTTAACTTTTGTCAAATCTCATAAGAAGGATTTGCAATAATAATCTGCAGATAATAAAATTAGTAGTTGAAAGGGTTTTCACCTGAGCTACTAATGGAGTGATAAATCACTCCTGAAGTTGTACTTAGAGTGGTAATAATCAAGATGAGTAAGTTAATTAAAGATTTAGCTTTAGCGATTCATTTTACATATATAGTATACTAAAGCACACATAATTAGTTTGACAAAGGGTAAAAAAAAAAAGAAAAAAAAAATTCACTGACTATTTTAAAAGATCAAAAACTGAATCAAAAATAAAAAAAATTTAATAACTTGATAACTAGTTTACTCTTAATAAAAATAAACTAGAAATAATTAAAAAAAAAATTATACAATTTCATAAAAAAATAGTATATATATACAGTATATAGTATATTCAATATAACTAGTTATATATAAATAGATATTTGAAATAGTTTCATTAATTAATTTTTATAATAAAAATTTTAAAATTCTAATACTCTTTCTGCTGATTCTCTGACCATATACAAAAAAGATGTTTGCAAGAAGCTTTATACTTTCTTACTAATAAAATCTTTATACTTTCATTAAAATAACTTGAAGCTTGTCTTCATGCATCTCTCCTATCCTTTCTTACTTGTTTATAAACTCTTTTGAATAAAAACTTGGATCTCTAGTAATCTGAAAAGACCCAAGTATGCACTTCCTCTATTAAGGGCAAGAAGGTTCTAGGAAGTAAAAGAACTGACAAGTAATGTATTACTTTATAGAGCTAAAGTAATAGAAATGGAGGTTTTGTTAACAGGAAAAGACTTATTATCTATCTTCTTAATTTTTTTTTTTTTTTTTTTAAAACACACAACGTTGCCCATTTTATTGATTATATGCGTTACACAATTTTCATTTACAAAGCTATTTTATAAACTATAACTATGCCTAGCGAAACAATAAAACCAATTGGCGACAAACCCTTTGTGGCGTGTTGTTCCTGCGCGGAAACTAACGTGCCTAGGCTCCATTAGCGTGTCAGTAGATCGAAGATGTTTATTGTTCCTTTGAGTATATCTTCCATAATTTCAACTTGAATGTCAGTTTCGGTGTATCTATCTTCTTATGCTTTTCTATTTCCTTTTAAAGTGTTTACTGTTTTTCATGGTTTTCTTGAGGGATTTTTCCTACCTCAGTTTGATCCTGAATTTTTGGTAGCACAATATCACCAGGTTTTTGATTGGTTGATATGAAACACATTAGTAACTAAATATAAACAAGCCCCATCTAATCACCTCACTTATTCTAATAATATTATTGGTAATTGAAAGAGTTGATTGGTATCTCATGTCTATCTCAACTTCTTCAATTAAGTTAATCTATAGATCAAGTTCCATGAGATCAATAAGATATGAGCAACAAGTCCTCAGGTGATATAAAAGCTATTATTTGTTTAAGTTGAAGTTTTTTTCTTTTATTATTCTGATCAGGCAAAGTTTAAGACCAAGGTCTTCTTTTTATTCTGATTAGGCAATAAGACCGAATGGTCTCTAGTTCATATTGAACTCCAACTTTTTGATTATAATTGAGAATGTATTTCTCTAGAAGTTGTTGAAGGATATCACAATCAATAAGGATCTCCACTCTCTTCTGGTACCCTTTCACTATTATAAAGTAAAAAGATCTTTGAGGAATAACTTTTTGGATAATAGAAGATATATATTAGTAAAATTTCTTTAATTAGGTATGGCTACTAGAAGGTATTATACTAAAATAACATAACCCAGTTTCTACTAGGTCACATAAAAACCTGAGATCCATCATAAGTCACCTCCCTATTGCAAATAAATAAAAGGTCACTATCCAAAGAAAGTTGGAACCAAGTGTGTCCTAGAAGTAAAGGCTTTTACTGGACAATAAGTCTTCTCAGATAGTATACAAAAAGAAAATCAAGATCAAGAATGAATAAGTTCCTCAGATGTTTAGAAAAAGAAAGAATATCCCAATCAGGTATTTCTTATTGAGAAGAGGTCTTGAGAAACAGATTTTTGGAGAAAGCTGAAAATAATTTTTTTTCAAATTTTTACTTTTTATCTTCTTGTTATCTATTTAGACATTTTTGGATATTCCCCTATCTTTTTTTTCAACCCATCCTTTTATAGTTTCCTGTATTTTAGTGACTTGATCATATATATGGCAGTAACAACTTTCTATCAATAATGCAGTAGACTAGCAGAGTGTCTTTATTCAAAGATACTGTAGAGTGAAATATTGTCTTCAAGATCAAACTTAGTGACTTTTATGCCTATAACGGGTTAGTCAGATTAGGATTAATAGTTTATCTATAGTATATTTTATGCTACTCAAATGAAAATATACTTATGTTTTTAATTGATTAATAAACTGATGATCTAGCCTGGTTATGGATATACAAAAAAAAAGATATTTAAAATAGATAATATATATAATATTTATTTAATTTGCTAATCTCTAGTTTTCTTAAATATTTCCTTTTTTGATAATATTTTTTTAAAACCAAGAAGCCAGCCTCCAATATTTAAGAAACACATAGTCTAAAAAAAACAACAGCTTGCTATCAAGCTTCAAAACTACTATATTTCTTTATAATAACAATTATAGTGTAAATATTAGAGAAAAATTATTACAGTATAGTTTTTCTTTATGGAGAAAAGAAAATATCAAGAAAACTGATTCACAGTAAGCTCCTATAGATCCAACCTCAACTTCACAAAGTTCTCAGCCAGGCCAGTACAAGTTAACACCTTTCTTGATACTAAAAGAAGTATTATAAACAATAACTTCAGCCAATAAATCAATTAAAGCTTAGAACTTACAACATCTAGAAGAATATTTAAGTCTCAATTATTCAACAGTAAAAAATGACATAAACAATATAACAATACTTTATATCTTGGATCACATAATGCAAATATGTTACGTCTGCCAGTTTGAATAGCAACCCACTTATATATTTAATAAACAACTTGTTTATGTGTTTTTGCTTCATATTTACACGTGATAGTAGTCATCAACAATACAATAGATCTAAAAATAGTAATACGGCTTACAATTAATAGATCAATATCTTATTTATATGTTTACACTTCATACTTATATATTAGCAGCTATCAACAATACAATAGATCTAAAAATAGTAACACTACTTACAATCAAAATATTAACATCTTATTTATATGTTTACACTTTATATTCATACGTAATAGTAGCTATTAATAACACAATAAATCTAAAATAGTAATACAACTTACAATCAATAGATTAATACTTTGTTTATATAAACAAGAATAAATAAACAAAACAAACAAATAAACAAGTGCTACTTAAATAAGCAAGAAACAACTATCACATAATTTAGAAAATCTTAATACTACCTAAAACAGTATTTAATAAAACATATTAACACCATATATAGCAACCTATTTTCTATATCACATGATCAATATGTCTATGAGAAAACACAATCTCTTATAGATCACTAAAAAAAAAGAAGCATATATCATTGAAACTTTAGTCCAGCTAATGAATAAGTATAATCAACAAAGAAAGTTATAGGCCTCACAAACCTTCTTGAATATTACTTCAACTTAAGAAACTATTACAAACTTAGTCCCAGGTCCAACTAGATACTCAATTATTAATAGTATCATTGCTAGAATTTTAGATATTGATTACACTACCTTCATTAAAGTCAATGTTCTTAGACAACATATTATTTACTTATAGACCATAGAACAAGGAAAAAAAGAAGATCTTCTAGCTCCCTTTTTAGAAGACAAATATCTGGATATGATAGAACAGATAGAACAAACACAATACACCTTACAACTATTGCCAACAAATCAGTCAATGGTCAGAAGTGATCTTTCTATTAACAACTTATCTGACAAGATAATGATCATGGTAGTTCAAGTAATCACATTAATTGAAATCCTGATCATCGCTGAAGTTAAAATGGAAAATAAAGAACTAGAAGACAAAATTGAAATAAAAGTCATTAATGAAAAAATTAGAAGGAATAATATTATTAAATAGCAAGCATATAAGACAAGAAATAGGAAAATATCTAGTATTAATCCATACTACATCAAGAAAAATGAAAATTTCAAAATGGGTATATTTATTTAAAAACTTTTAGGAGAAACCAAAACAGAACAAATAACATATCTCTAGAATACATTAAGTTTACCAAAAGACTCTTACTTCTTTACAAAAAAAATTTATCAATGGCAATGTCTAGACAACATTCTACTGTAAAGAAAAAGAAGATGTATTAAGATGCTTTCAAAAAATCAATAGAAAAGAGGAAGACAATTTTACTATCATACTCCTAGAAATAGACAAATAGTCAAGCTTTAGCCAACTACCAAATAAAAGTATTTCAAAAAGCAAATAAGGAAAAAGAAACATCACTGATAGTTATTTTGATCAATATTGACCATAATTATTTATGTTAAAAAATTAAGGCAGTCCTTAATCAATATGGACAAATAACTAATATTCATATTTACAATCACTCATGGTCACAATATAGAATTAAGGCATGTATTATTCCTTACAAACAATATATTAATCTTGAGAAAAAATAGATAATTCACATCAAAACAGAAACAATTAAAGCAATTTTTTCTTAAAATAAATCTGATTATAAAGAAATCAACAAAATTATTAAACAATGCAATGCACAATTCTTGTAACTATATAGAGTACATAATACTATCACTGGACTAATTGCAAGGACAGTTAAATATACCAAGACCAGAGTATGCTATATTTCTGGAAATTCTTATACACTCAAACAAAGAGATTATGCTGTAATTTGCTTCCCAATAGTACAAGATCTTAACAATATCTTAACAATATCTTAAAACATTACATTTGCATTCATGGATACAAACTTATATGGAGTGCAAAAGAATATTTTAAACAAAAAAAAGTGTTTTCAAGAAAGATGAAATTTTAATGAAGCTAAAAAATCTAATATTAAATTAATATAGTTAAATAAATAACAAATTAATGATATAAAAATGTGTCAAACTGATATAAGAAACAATATAAGATCCAACTGACACATAACACTGAAAAATGAATCAAAAATTAAGATAAAAAAAAGAACACATCTTGATAAAAGAAAAAGAAAAAGCAATCTCCAAGACAATAAACTTATCACTAGCAAAACAGAGATTCAAATGCTTTGCTACTGATAGTAATAGAGAACCTATTAATTATTGCAATAGACAAAGAATATACAACAGATTTAAAAGCCTCTATCCTGAAAGGGAAAGTAATCAAGATCTAATTTATCAAATTTTGAACAATCGCAAGTAATTGAACAATAGAATAAATTTAATTAAGAAAAAGACAAGCAATAAAAATAGAATAAAAGAGAGGCAATAAAGCAATCACTTCTAAAAGTAGCACCAGTCCAATAAAGATATATCAAGAAAAAATCTGATTCATAAGAGGAATCAAGCTTATCCAGAAAAAAAGGTACAATTACTAAGTCAATAGTAGATATTAATATACCCTTCCCCAATGCAATATATACTATACTACTTGATAACTTTATCAGCACAATAAAAAAGAATACTATTGGAAAAATAGACAAAGAATAAACATTATATAATAATTATATTATAGATAACTTCACATTAAACAATACTATTACAATTGGAACATATAATGTTAGAGATATCAATACCAGTCTTGATCAATAAAGACTATATAAACTTATACAAGAACTTGATATAGATATTTTAGGGATTTGTAAAACTAAGCTAATAGAAAAAATAGCAAATTTTGCTTTTAACTTATAGCAAACAACAAGTTCTTTCATAGCTGTAATAATGGAAAGTTCAGAAAGTCTGGAATAAGATTTCTTATTAATAGAAATATTAAGAAAAAGTCAAAATCAATTGAAAGAATAGAAAGCTATATAATAGGTGCCAACTTTCTATTAACAAGAAGTAAACTTTGTATATATCAAGTATATCTGCTATCTAGAAAAGATGAAAGTAGATAGCTATAACAGCTACTTCAAAATAGAATTTTAGATAAGCAAAGGAATCACTTCAAAGTTATAATCATAGGTGATTTTAATGCAGTTATCAACCCAATAGTGGATCAATCCCCATTCACTAACAAAACAATTCCAAGATACATAAAAAGCTGAGATAGGCTTTTTCAACTTTTTAGAAGACTGGAAGTATATAGACATTCAAAACTTCTGAGAAGAAGAAAAGAATATTACCTTTATATAGGTAAACAACTCAGTATATAACAGAATAGACTATATCTAGATATCACTAAAAATCAGCTTAAATAATATATATAAATTTAAAAATATTCCAATAGAGATATTATTGAGTAGTGACTATATTCTTTTGTTAATAAGAATGATAACAAATAATCTGCTCAAAAACTAGGCTCAATAATAATGTAGAACAAAAGGTAAAAGAATACCAGATCTAGCAAATTCCATTGCAGAACAATGGAAGAAGTTCAAACTTTGTATAGAATGCAAGATTCTAGAAATTGATATATAACCTTCTTGACAAGAGGTTGAAGACAACTCTCAAGAACTTGAAACTATAATCATTAAAAGTGCATATAAGTGCCTCAAGAAGAAAAGAGTTTACTCTATTCCAATAAAGAAAAAGAAATCAAGATAGAATTAGTAATCCCAAAGAAAGATTTTGAAGCCTACAGGGAAGTCAACAAGATTCACTTCCTTTTAAAAAAATTCAAGTTAACTGAGATTTAAGAACTATAAAGGATATAGAAAATATAGAAAAGACCATTCAAAATCTATGAAGCATTTGTGAATCTTTCAATGAAGAATTAGCGTCTTCCCAATCACAAAATAAAATTTCAAAGCAATTAAGAAAGATTATCAAAATATAATATATCCTTAAAATGATATTAAAAAAAAAAGCAACTCTTTTTGCTGATCCTTGGATCACATATAAAAAAGACATTCGTAAGAAGTTTTCAATACTTCTATGCTAATAAAGTCTTACTACTTTCTTTAAATCAACCCAAAAGTTCTACTAGAACTCCCTCATTATCCCTTCCCTCTTGTCT
Source organism: Acaulospora colombiana (assembly GCA_910592055.1). Classification (NCBI taxonomy): domain Eukaryota; kingdom Fungi; phylum Glomeromycota; class Glomeromycetes; order Diversisporales; family Acaulosporaceae; genus Acaulospora; species Acaulospora colombiana. The sequence continues at coordinate 1,919 of CAJVPT010001641.1, read as the reverse complement.
ACAACCTCCTTTGAACAAACTGAACTCTTGTGGCTTACAAAGTTCAGCTTTCACCTTTACTACCTATGGCAAGAAAGTTTCTAAAGGGAAAAGAACCAATAGTAAAGTACCTTCCGCCTCTTAGTTATAGTGGAGATAACAGAGATTAAAACCAGTCAAAGAACTCAATTTTTCATCCTTTGACTGGTGTTGTGGCCTCTCAGAGCTATCTTTTTCACAGCTTTTTGGGGAATTTTGCCTACCTCAGCTTGACCCTGAAATTTCAGATAGCACAAATCTCACCAACTCTGATTGGTTGACGCAAAACACATTGAACAAGATTGTAAACAAGCTCCTATTGGCCACCTCACGTGTCTGAATGCATTTTCTCAGCCCTATAAGAACCTGGGATCCATCATAAGTCATTTTGTCTGGATATAGGACATGATACCGACACATCATTGGATATAAGAAAGAGTCCGTCCAACCATGGTAAAGGTCACAAGATGCTCGATTGACCTTTTTTCAAGTCAGAGCTACCTACATCCTGATTGTATGTCAGGTAGGCTCTAACATCTACTGCCCAGAAAGTCTAAATTAGAGAAAGCATGGTGTCACTAAGGATACTCAATAGTAAAGCTTATGTACAAAGTAATCCAGGAAGTTTTCGTCCTATCTTCAAAAAATCCCAAGCTGGAAAACTGGAAGGCTAATGCCACTACACCAATCGAAACTCGAGTTCAAAAATGTCAGCAGTGACGTACGAGCCAGCCGGATAATCTGAGAGATCCTCATTGATCACTAATATCAATGGCCACCAGCAGGGTATGTCTATCGCGAGGCTAGGTGTTATCCTTTCTATAAGGAATTAAATCTGAAATAAGAGGCACAGATGGGTAAGTATCCTCATATTTAGATAGGAATAGGTTTAATTGATGATATACTAGAAGACTTCAAGTCGCTTATGCGGATACCAATATATCACCTGGGCCTTCCTGATTACTCCCTCCCCATAAGCCTTAAAACTGTAAAGTCTTCTCTTCGGCCTTCACCTTATTTCTGTAAAAGACTCAGTAGAAGTCTTCCCTCAGACCTTTCCATGAGAAGAATTTGAACAAGACAGGCATGTGCCAAGAAACAAGACCGATACATTTCACATGACTGTCCAATTTTTTTCTTTTATTTCTTTATTTTCATTTTTGACACCAGCACGCTCAAGAGATGCTGGTTTTTCTTTGGAAAAAGAAAGGGCAATAAGTCTTGAAGTAGCTTTAGAATAACTTTAGCTTATCATTATCTTTATTCTCCCTAAATATACATCCATATATTCGTGTTTTGCGCAATGTAAACTTGTAACTTGGGATTCAATAAAGTTAGGCATGAGCCCATTAAAAAAAAAAAAAAAAAAAATATTAAGAAAAAAAAAAGTTTTCATATTAGAAACTGAATTAAGGAAGCTCTGGAAAACAGATATGATAATCTCAAATTCAATTAAAAGTGAATGCTAAACTTAATCTTGAACTATAAAAAATTTAGAATTACATTAAACCAAGTGCTAATCAGAAATCAAGAAATGAGAGACTATATTGCTACTGATCCTCAAACTATCAGAAGCAAGATTGAAGAATATTACAAATAGGCTTTCAAAAAAAGAAATACTAACTTTAAAAGTCTTGACACCTCCTGAAAAAAAAATATCGATTCAAGGAATGGATTGATTCAACATGGTACTCACCATTAATAGAAGAAACTAAAATAAAAAAGCTTGTAGCTACTTTGCAATCCCTTTCAAACAACAAGGCTGCTGGCTCCCTATACATCAACTATAAAATGCTCAAATATACTACATAGACAAAAGTATCACACATCTTAAATTTATTATTATATAAAAATATATATAATAACTTTATTTAAAATTTTAATATGTTATTGTTTATATT
>CAJVPT010001640.1:0-20449 GCA_910592055.1 Acaulospora colombiana | reverse complement strand
TAAAAAAAAATTAGATAATTTATGATAACTATAGAAGATATTTGAAGTACTTCGAAAATTTTTGAAAATAAAAATCTCCAGAGATCTCTATTATATTCAAAGTAATATGGAGATTTTTAAAAAATATTTCTAGAGTATTATGCAAAGTGAAAAACTCCAGAGATCTCTGGTATATTTTTTTTACTGATGTTATAATATTATTACTCACAGATTATTGTTGTAGATTACTGCACGAGGTTCTGACAAGGATCAAAATCCAATTACTTCATTCTATATTTAATCCTATTTCTTATAATTTCTACAAGGTTTTTATTTTTACTCTCTTTCTTTTCTTCTCTTTGCCTTATACTTTTATGATTAGAATTATCTTGTGGGTCTTGCCTTCTTACTTCCTGGATCTTCTTATATTTTGCTCTTCTATTAATTCTTTGTTCTTGTTCCCATTCAATGATCTTTTCACATCTCATGTTCCAGACTTGTTTCCAGATCTGGTTGCAAACCTTCTTTTGTACTTTAAAAATCTATTTTTTTATTATTGTTCCTAGCTTCTTTCCATAACAATTTAGGTTAACAGCTTCTTTAATTATATCACTTTTTACTAATTCTATACAAAAGTTAAGAGTGCTTAAACCAGTTTGTGAGACTGATTCTATTAGTCTAGAGGTCTATTTATCTAATTCACATTTTTTTCTTCTATTGTCAAATGCTAGTTATACTATTTTTTCATCCACTTCTCTCTTATGTTCTTGATACAACTTGTCGAATTTTTTAAGAAATGTCTCAGATTCTTTTTGCCATACCACTAGAATCTCAATATTATGATGAGAGCATTCTACTATAATAAATGTTCTATTGTCTCTTGATATTAATTGCATGCTATATATATTGTTTACTTGTATAGATCTAGTCTTCTTATTACTAGCTTATTTAAGATAGATAGTTTATTATTGGTTATTTTAATCAGAAAGCTTTTTCTCTGCAAGTTTTTGAAAGAGGCATCCTATGTATTTCCATTCTTTAATCTATCCCATACCAGATCTCATGAGTATGTTCGATGCTTGTAAACTTGGTGATGCCATTTTGTTTCTGTTCTATGTTGCTATGTCCATGATAGAACCATTGATCTTTTATTAATTTGTTTGATAAACTGTCATATTGGACTATAGTATTTAACACTTCTTTTTGCTATATAGTTTCTGTGGATATTTTGCTTAATTTGAGACTCTTCTATTCTATTGTTGGTAGCTTTAAAGCCTCTTTGGCCAGTCTATCTACTTCTTTATTCTATGAATTATTAGAGTAGACTTTAATTTTGATTAATATTAGTTAGATATGCTTTTTCTTTACAAGATCTAGTATTCTTGTCCATAATGACCAATTCTTTTCTTTTAGTCATCTTTTGTGTATCCTTTTCAGATCTTCTTTCTTTAGCTTTTTCTATTTAGAGATGTAGACTTGACTATTTGTAAAAATTTTGACAATACCGTTTATTGGAACTATTAAAGCTATTGTAACTAGTGCTATCAGTTTCACCCTTGTGAATAAGGATCAGTTTTTGATTCCTGTTTGAAATTTACTTTCTTTTTCAGCTCCTTCTGTTTGTATCCATGCTATATTCATTTTTGCATTTTCATTCCCATGATTAATTAAGAATCTGTCAAAATAAAAGGTTTACTTCTCCTGTAATCCTTGATTGCACTGGAGAATTTCAAGTAGATGATTTTAATATATTTCTTGCTTGACATTGTCTCTAAGTATTTCTTATTCCCAATCTCCTATTAATACTTGTTCTATTTTTTCAATTTGGTTATTTGTTGGATCTTGAGTCTCTGGGACTATACTCTTAATTATTATACTATTTAGTTTCAATAGAAAACAAGAAACTTTTAGTGATTATGCTCTTCTAGTATTTTTTTAATGGTTTAAGAATGATATAGTTTAGATCAAATCTGATTTATTTTTATACTATATTTATTTTTATTTCATTGTTTAGTGAGCATCCTGCATATTTGGTAAGGATTGTTTCTAAGCCATCTTCTATTTCCTAATGGTTGAAATAATAAATTATCACAATATTTTGGCTGTTCTCTTGAATCAGTTTTTCCCATACTATTTGTTGATTCTCTTTCTGGGCAACTATCCAAGTTTTCTTTCTTTTATCTCTGCCAGGTTCAGGTTTAGTGCATTTTGGTAATCACTTTTCTTTCCATTTCTTTTTTCAAAGTGTTGTAAGATCTTCTATATTTTCTTTATTTATGATTCTTTATAAGATATCATATTATCCTAAAATAAGACCTTTGCTAGTGTGCTGGATAAATTGAATTATCCTCACTTTTTTGAATTTTATGGAGTTTTGGTTTATCAACTGATTTATATACATTAACCTGTTATTTTGTAGAGATAGTATTGCCTTTCTATATTTTTCTACGGTTAGATATTCTTTAATTGGACTATTGTCTTTGGTCTATTCAAAAATATCATTCTACTTCTAGCTCTGAAAAGTTAGTTTCAAGTTCTTAATCAAATTTAGAACTTATAATGTGAAATTTGTTTTATCATCAAGGTAACCTAGAAATTCACATAAAAGAAAATTGTAGAGCTTTCAGTGCTTAATCTGTACTTGTTTCAACCTGATAATTGTAATAAGCCCTGCTGGACTTTGATCATTAATTCTATTATAGAGTCCAATTATTTGGCTTTCTTTTTGGAACATCCATATACTTTTAAGATTGTGTATCTTCAGATGGTGGACACACTGTTAGGGATGGATCTACATAAGGCTGCTTTATTCTTGAAGAACTTGTAATATGCTGCTGTTAAGTTATTGCATATTTTCCAGGACAATATACTATACTACATTTTAAACTCTATTCTTGAAATCAATATTTTATTTAGTATATAAAGAGTTTGCTTATCAGTCATTTTCTTGTTTTTAAAAACTCTTGTAACAGTATTGATTTCTTTTAAAACCCTTTCTTTGAATTCAATTGCAGTTTTCTGGTTGCCTATCCATATTTCCAGGAATCTTGCTTGCTCTTCTTTAACTAACTCTCTGATTACTCTTTGTTGATTCCTGCATGAACTTTTTCTAGATAGTTGTTAAAATTATTAATAGTAACCAATACCAACTTGTTGCTGTTGATCTGAGAGTTATTTGCTTTGTAAAAGATCCTTGCTGTTTCTAGGATCTTTTCCATATCTTCTTTGAACCTTGCTATCCATGTGATATTGTTCATAAAAGTTATGACTACATATCTCAATTCTAACTTTTTAGTGATGGTATTATTTAAATTAGAATTCCATGAGACTTCTATTTTGTATCCCTATTCTATGTCTTCTTGGATTTTGCACAACAAAGGATTATAGAAAATTCTTCATATCAGTAGTAAGACAGTTTTTCTTTGGTTTATTCTATCTCCTGCTCTTATTGATTCTATGAGATCATCCTTGAATATTACTTTGAACTCTCTATTTTGGAATAGGCTTATCATGATCTTCTAAAACCTTTGGATACCTTGATCCTTTCCATTGTTTTGATTAACATTTCCAGGTTAATAGTATCATATACCTTAACTGTGTCTTGAAAGAGTATCCACAACTCTTTTTTTTTTTCTCTTACATCTTCACAGATGTTATTGAGAATTTGATTAAGTTCTGTTGTACTCTCTTCTGACAATCCTGCATAGTTGGGACTCCTAAGAATATTGTTAATCTTGTAAGTGTTTCTCATTCTGATAGTTAGAATTTTGATAAAGAACTTTCTGGTAACTTCCAGTAGTACATTGGTCTTGTATTTGCCAATTCATACTCTTATTATTTGGTTTAGCTATTGATATATATGGCTTTGTTTCCAATATACAGATATAACTTCTTATCTTAAGAAGGTATTCAGCATCTTTTACAAATATTCTTTTCTTTCTTGACTTAATTTCTTTAGCATTTCATAGCTAATCTGGGATTTTTCTAGAGTTTTGTTATTTAGAAGCATATAAAGAGTTTCTTTCAATTCTTCATATGTGATTGATTCTAGAAGATCGTCATACCATGTATCTTAGATGTACTGCTTAGGATCATATTTCTTTTTCCACTCTTCAATAAGATTGACAAAGTTGGTATCTTGCTTTTTGAAGTCCTCTTGATAGTATCTTCTTATTTCTTTTTCAATTTTTTTTTTGTTTGTCATTATATATTCCATACCATCTTGCTTAACTTTGACTCAGTTAAGTATTATTTTGCTTTTTTTTTTATATGTTAGCAAGTTTACTATCTTCTTTTGATTGTGTTTAAGATTATCATATCTTAGTTCTAAAGATGATTTAATCTTCTCTCTTACTTTTTTGACTTCTAAGTTTTGACTTATAAACTTGAGCCCTTTTATTATATCTTGAATATCTTTTTTCAAGGGTATCCAAGAAATGTTGAAGATAATAAATTGAATACAATAGTTTTCTATTTAATGATATGGATCATAGGTGGCATTATATTTTTGATAGTCACACTGAGCTTCTGCATCTTTGTTATTTCTTTTGATGCCCCCAATTTCTTAAAGACTGTTTTTAATTGAAGAACTCTTTTATACCATATAAATTCTGAACTATGTTTATATTATTCTCCTTATTTAATACCAGTTTTTGATTTCTAATTTATAAAAGCTGCACTACAAATTAGATTTTTGAAGGTTTTTCAGATTTTATTTGCTAGTAATTCTCTTTCATCTTCATCAAGTTCCTCATTAAGCATAGACTCCAAAGAAGTTTTGAGTTTATGGTTCAGGTTTTCTCAAAAGGCTTGCTATTGTTCGAGGGATGTTCCTTTTAGATCAATTCTTCATATTTTGGATATATTAAATGGTCTTGTTTCTTGTGAATAAATTATCATTATATAGGGTTACCAAAAACATAGTATGATTACTTCCAGTAATTTCTTTCATATCTTGATTATTAAATTGTAGAATTGTGTATTTTGCCAAGCTCTATGATATCTAGATGAAATCTATTTTGCTACTGCTTGTAGCATCTTGTCATATAGGAGTTTTATTTTTCCCTTTCTATATTGTCTATATATCTAAAAAACCTATTTATCAAGAAAATTAAATAGAAAAATTTCAGGTCACTATGAGAGTCTGAAATATATCCTGGATGAGAATGTTATATTCTCTGATGGATTGTATACTGTATTAAAGTCATCCATTAAAATTGTATAAAAGCTCTACTTGTATTTTTCTCTAATATAGTTTATTAAATTGTCTTGTACTTTCTTGCATCTATGTCTATCTGATGGAATGTAAAGCTATATAATACAGATTTTGTTCTTCTTTGTCAACATTTTAATAGTAATTATATAGTTATCTGCTTCTTTACTAATGCTACTTGTTTTTTGAGATCTTTTCTTATTGGTAGACTTACTTTTACATCATATAAGATATCTTTGTTAGTACTATAGAAGTGTTTGTATTCTTTCTGATTACTGAAAACCCATTTTGTATTACTGTGCATTAGCTTGGTCACACAATTCTATTATTTCTATATCTTGTTTAATTATATCTTCTATAAGACTATATTGATTAGTTATGTCAGTGATATCTCGTATATTATGTATACCTATTCTTATTACTCTTTTTTCAATGTCATTTTTCTCATCTCTATTGTTACTTTGCTTCTTTTTTTTTTTTCCTTTTTTATTTAGAAAGTTAGTTTTTTCACTTTGTAAGAATTTTTCTAGGTTCAAATTATCCAATTGTATACTGTTGTGCTCTTTTTGTTGATATTTACCCTTTTTTAAAATTTTTACTGAAGACAAACTAGGCTTGTTTTCCCTCTTATTATCTTGAACAACTGGTACACCTTTTTAAAAGAGATTTGCTCTCTTCTATTATATCTTATTTATCTATTAGGAACTGTTCTATTCTCTAGTTTGGCTATTCTGCCACTTAACTTTTTTAAATTATTTAAGATACAGTATAATGGATCTTTTTTATTTTCTATTTCTATATTTGACACGTACTTGTCAAAACTACTGTACTGGCTAGACTTTGAGTTGCCAATGGGTTCTCTATTGCTTCCTATGGCTAGGGTCTTAAGTCTTTTATTATTTCTTTAACTTACTTTATCAGTTTGAGTTCTATAGAATCTTCTTTGATCTCTTGGAGATGGATCTTTTGAGTGTTGCCTTCTTGAAGATCAATAATTTTTACTATAAGAGGAGGAGAAATTAATCAATTCATTGTCAAATAATAAATCTATAGGTGTCTCATTGTCTATTTCAACTTTTCTATCTTGTACTTTGGTTCTTTTCATTCAGTATCATAGATCTTTTTATTTTTTGTTACTGTATTTTTTATATTCCATAATAGGTATAGCCCTTATAAGAAAATATATCATTTATAGGTTTTGTTGAGGGCCTCTCTTGATATAAAGCATATAACTGTAAAGTTTTGTTTCTTCAGTATAAAGGGGTTTCTTGTGATATAACATGTTTTTGCTTCTGTACTATTGAGTGTTTTGATTACCAAACTTGAGTAAAACTTGTTTGTGTCTAGTAGTCTTGCAGAGTTTTTGTTTCTTTTTATTAGAATATTGTTAATATTTCTGTATGTTAGTTCTTTCTTGAAAAAGATAGCTCTAGTAGTTTCTGTTCCTAAGGGGGTCATCTATAATATTTCTGGATTTGTCTTGAAGTAACTATGTCATTTGATATAAGCCTTGACCCTTGTTTTTGTTTTGATCTTATAAATATATATATTTTATATCTCACTATATCTTTTAAGATATTCTTTTATAAGGTGTTGTAAAGTTTTATGTACTATATCTATTAAACTAACATGTTATATATTCTCTTCCTCTTCCTTTTTTCCTGATCAAAAGACCTTCTTATCTAATATCTCTATATTTAGTGTTAGGTTGATGTTCGTGTTTTCAAGTTGTTGTAGACTAAAAGCTTCTTTTTTTCTGTTTATCTCTTCTAAATATTTGAGAAGATCTTCTTTTTCTCCAAATGAAAACTCAACTATTCATTTCCATTGATAAATTCTTTGTAAAAAAGGTTGTATTATTTTGTGATAATTTCAATATACTATCCAAGTATGTCTTGGTCTTTTCTTCATTGTTCTCTAAAATATTGGCTGTCATTGCTTCTACTTTGTATTTACACTTTATATTTATAAAATAGGGGTTTAGTGTTGGGGTTTCTTGCCTGTTTCTTGTTGCATAAGAGCTACACTTACTTATATTATGGTCTTGAATTTTGTCTTTGCAAGTTTCTACTTCTATTTTCTCCTGTTCTTGACTTTCTACCATTATTATTTCATTATCTAATATTGATCCACTTTCTGTATCAGTAGTAATCCCATTTGAATAAATGATGTTTTTATCAATTTTTCTTTGATTATATTCAGGTATCTATCTTCTATATAGGATTGATACAGATCCTTTTTCTTTTCTTTATGCCAAAAAAAGGTGATATGTTGTATAAGGATTCTTTTCTTATGGAATGTTGTATTATCTATTCTTAGGATTTTGACAATAATGCTATTAGTATAGTATATGTTTCTGAAGTATCTGTTATCATACCATTGTGAATTACCTACGGGTCTATAGTGCAGTGGTTAGTACTCCGTAGGTCAGATCACAAGAACCGCGATCAAATCTTCCAGGGGGCAACCTCTGAAAAAGCAGATAATGATCTGCATCCATTGGCGTAACCGTATATAACCGATGTTTCTATGTATAGCTTGTCTCAACAGTCGACCGGAGTTCCTGTGTGATACAAGCCAGTCTATATATGGATTGTAATTAGGTTGAATGTCTGAAATCGAGTAGGATTATCCCTTGACACAGCCGCATTACCGAATAAGGGTAATAAGAAGAGTAGATATTAAACCAGTAGCATATCGCTAAAGGAAGGAATGGTAAATCAAATGAAAACAACCTGGTTCTCTGCCTTAGCATTGAGGCATCTATTCAAGAATTCAAGTACATGGCTGTGCCGGGGTTTCACAAACTTAACTATCGGGAGGCCTTGGTGGAAGGAGAAATCTGTGGAGCACTCTGAAGGACTTAGAATACTGAGAAGTCCAGGATAAAGAAAATTCGACGGCTGATAAACAGACTACTCTTACAGTAAATAAAATTGTTCTGGGAATAATTAAGAAGGAATCGCACATCTTTCCAAATAGGTAGTAGTTGTATATAGAGGTAAAATAGATATAGCTACTCATATAGATAGGTTTACTTCAAAATATGTATAATTACTTGTGGACAAATATATAATAAGGGTTTTTACAGATCCTTCACTAGTGACCCGGTAAACATCTGCCGTTGTATCCATGAAATCTGTACAGTATATATGTTAATAAAAGATGTGGCTCGGCCTCGAAAATATGGTCCCCAACAGCATGCTATATAACAAATTTGAGTACAATCTAATGCACTTATGGGACAGACAACTTCTACTCCACACTATGAACTGGACTTCACGAATCAACCAAAATAATATTACAGAAGAAATTGCTAAGGAAAGACTACAATCACTACAAAACATGTTCTGGCCCACAAAAATGATAACAAGTCATTTACATGCTCCTCTGCTATCACAAGGAAAAAATCTCACCCATTATATCATATAGTTACTAAGAACACACGGATTCTCCTTTCAAAACACACTAAATGAAAGATACATTACAATCACTGAAATAGACATTCCTATCAAAGAAGTCACTAGTAAAAGTTTCTATAACCAACACAGGAAAAACTTAAAGAAGCACAACATCCTTTTAATCGGTCAAATGCTAAACAGTAGAAGGGAAAAAACTTTGCATTGGTGCCAAGTAATTAGACTCAACCATCAAACAATACAAGGGCATACCCCAGCTTGGTACCATACACTCAAAAAAAGAATACAAGAATGGATTAGAAACAACCAGTTGCAACAACCCTTAATCAATCCATTCCTGCAATGCAGTCAATCCACAAATCGAAACACAGCTCGTTCACATTGGATCAGCACAGAATTAAACAATCAGACAATTCTGGGAAGAAAACAGAAAAGACTAAATAATCACCTAACAAAATACAGATACTACAATAGAATCAACAACCAATCACCTCTAATTGAATACATGGGCTGCAACATCAATGATCATAGTCAAAACAATTATCCATGCACTTTCTCAGTCAGCCGCCAAAGCTCAATTAACATTCTGGTTTATTTCAGCAAAGTCACCATCAGCGATATATCCAACATAGAGGGTAGCACATTTAAATGTAGAGTATCTCCAGATTCTATCCATACCACACTCAATGCACTATGCACCCCCAGCACAACCACCACCCCTGATCAGGTAGAAATTAGTATCTCAGTAACACAAAACCTAGACAATCTCCTTAGAAAACTCTTCAGTACAGAGGATCATATACTTGAGGAACTATCTAACCTAGCCTCCAAGATACAAGATCATATGATTTTTAATATATATACTGATGGATCTCTCAAAGAACTCAACCACAAATGGCTTATGGGTATAGGTATAAAAATCATCACAAGTAAAGGAAAAGAGTTTACCTTCCAAGAACAAACAACACAACACCCATCATCTACCAGAGCAGAGATCATGACAATATCTATCACTCTCAGTATCCTACCAAACTTTAGCCACGTCAACATATTCACAGACAGCAATGCTACCATAAATAGTATCAACAACATTGCACAGTTAATACCAAACAAAGCACTGAAGAAACAAAAGAACTTCAATCTACTACAACAAATTCAAGATATACTAAAGAAAAAAAGCATCAAATTAAAGTTAATCAAGGTAAAGGCACGCTCAGGAATCAAACACAACGAAGCAGCAGATAAACTTGCATATATAGACCAAATATATGGCATGGCCCCAAACAGTAGAATAATATACACGAACACAACAACGAATCCATTACTCACTCTCATTCCCCAATGGGATCAAGAAGCCATAGATATTCCTATCAAACTAATGACCCAACGCATTATAAATGCAGTCCATCTAGCAAAATGGAGGCTCTTAAATCGAACTAGAATCAACTTCAACGACCATATCATAAGGGAAATCCACTGGCCCATGACAGTAAACAATCTACAATCCACAAAAATGAGTAATCACTTCACTTGTTGGCAAGATCAACATCAAAGAAGATTCAGACTTCAATTATGGAATTAAGAACTTTCTACAAAAGTGAAATTATATCACAGACTTCCCAAACTGTATAAAGATGACAAATGTATCAACTGTGGTTAGAGAGAATCTAACATACATCCCTTTATCTGCCAGACACTCAGACACTCCACAGGCAGCTTCATTATCAACACCATAACAAACACCATCACTAAATTCAGTGAACATGACAAAACTAAAGATGTTTTTAAACAGTACTCAATCAATACGGCACTACACTACAAGCGATACCTGGAAGTCGCTATCCGGGGAGGCATCCTAAAAGAAATGATCACAATCTTAGGCAAACTGATCCTCAATCAAAATATAAAGAAAACATGTATTCAGGAAATTACTGAAAAAATCACATGCTACCTACAACAAATATGGCAAAACAGATGCGAAGGTTTTCAAGCATGGAAAAAACAGAAAGGCATTATAAGAGCTATAGAAAAACTGTACAAATACAGATCTATCCATCTAGATCCATGGATCGAGGAGAGAGAGAAACATAGCAAAAATCAATTTACTAACTTAGTTAACCAATATATTCATAGAAGTATCCAATCGATCACAACCCTCTACCACTTATTAGAAATTTTATTTAGCGCTAGTCCAGCCTTGGCAGGTTAGTTCCCCTTATAGGGTGGCAACAAGCCACGAGATAGGTCAACCCCTTATCAAGTTTTATTTGGTAAACAAAAGTAGTTAGCACATAGACATATGTAATTTTCTACTAAATTCAAATAAAGCAAGGCTGAGCCAGCAATTTTAAAAAAAAAAAAAAAATCATACCATTGTGATTGGTCATACCTTTTTGTTTGGCAATTTGTTATGTAATCCATAGTTTACTTGTTTCATTATGTTTTTTTATCAATTGGATTAGTATATTAATAATATTTTCTTCTCTATTGTTTACTATCTGAAGTATTTACTTTGCTTTATTCATAATAGGATATATGTGTAGATTGATATTATTGTCATATTGTTGTGTTATATTATGAATAGTCATGTGAGCAGATTAATATATATTCTTAGTGCTATTTTAGTAATTGTTAACAAGTTTTTATGTATAATCCTTGTTGTTTTTTAACTATTTCCTTGTTTTTATATATGTCTTAATCTTGTTTTGATTAGGTATATGTCATTTCTTCTTTTTTGCTTAAATTGTTTACTTGTTTACATTAACTTTATTATGTTTTTACAGACCTCTGACACTCTGTTTATGTTAATCTCTTTCTATTGTAGTAGTTGTGTATAATAATCTTATTAATTTAAGTTGCTCTTGTTATGTTGTTGTGATGGACTTTTGTTGAACTTGTTTTGACAACAGCTTTATATATATGTATATGTTCGTACTACTTTGGTGATGTGTTTTGGAGTGTATGGAGATGGGATATATATATTAGGCTGTTTAGATCTTGGGAAGCTTTGATATTCTTTTGGGTCTTAAAGGATTTGAGATTTGCTTAATTTATTGAACAAACCTATTTATTTTAGGATTCTTTGTAGTGTCAAGAAAGGTGTCAACCTATACTGGCCTGGTTGCAAGCTCTGTGAAGTTGATATTGACTTCTTTTTTTGACTGTAAATTAGTTTATATTGATATATTTTCTTCTTTTTAGTAAAGAGAAGAGAATTAAGGTTATACTTTATATTATATTTTTCTCAGTGATCGCTAGACTAAAGCTATACATGAAGTGTTATTTTTCTGTACTAAGATATCTATTATATATTGATATTATAAGAGAGCATATGTCTTGAGTTATATATATTGTCTCTTTCCTTGGGTATATTACCTAAAAAAGAAATTTCTAAGGATTTGGAAGATTTGTAGAAAGAGTTTTTTTTTTAAAAAAAAATATATATATACTGTATATAAATATAAATTATTAAAAGTATAGTAATTAAATAATAAAAAACTATTTTTACTAATTCTCTAATTATATTGTAATTAAATTTATATTTGACTGATATGTTCAAGTAAAATTGCTTTAAAAGAACAATTCTCAAAAAAAGAATTAAAGAAGTGATTTATAATAATAAAAAAGTATCAAGAATAGATTTACTAAAAACTTTTAAATAGTGTTATATAATATTTCACAAGAAATATAGTTTACTTAGAATCCAAGTTTATTAATAAATCAAGAAAACTAAGATAATTCCTTTGATCTTAAAATCAGAAGAAAATATCCAATCTCTCAAAAAGTAAAGTAAAGTTATTTACAAACTTTTAAAGTCAAATAAAATAATATTTTAACTTATTTTACTTTTAAGTGAATTATAACCACTTATATATTTGTAAATATATATCACTTGAGCCACTTAGACCTTTTAGATCTTTTAGGCCTTCTGGGTCTTCTGAGTTGCCTATTATATAATAAATTATATCACTTGTTATATTGAATAAAGTAATATATGCTAATTAAGTATCAATAAGAATATCAAAAAGTATTAAAGAAATAATTATAAATAAATAGATAAAAATAGAAATATAATAAAGATTATGACTAAAAATAACTATCCAATAATAAATCTGTGGGTTAATAGCATAGTGGTAGTGCTTCCAGGTCACAATCACAAGGTCTATAGTTCAATACCACTTAAGGACCAAAAAATCAAAAATTATCCTTCTGATCAGGTTTATCGGTTATCCTATGAACATTATATCCAATCATTCAGAACCTGTTTGAAACAGGTTAGATTGCATGAAGATGAGACTTCTGGTCTTCTATCGATCAGGGGCTAAAACTTAAGGTCATATTACCAGAAGGATTGTATGAAGTAAGGCTTCTGATCTAGCCTCCCACATAAAGCCTTCAACTCATTCTGCCCTGGCAGCCTCCAGAACCCTGCTCTCCTAGCTCAGGATATACTAATCTGGTGCTCCACTTAATTGAAAATCAGTTAATAGGAACTGATCTAATGCCACAGGTGGTAACAAAGAAAGTAACATGCCTCTTTCTAAGGTCTGAGCGAATAATATCTGGGAATATTGGAAAGTGTATATATCTTATTGAATATATGTAACAGGTCTAGCTTAGTGTATACAATAAAAATAGTCATATAAGCACCATACTAACTAGCCTAAGCATCGCCATTTATGACTGTGTATTAATCATTCAGGCACTAGCTAAGTGTATCCACTTTCTCAATGATAGTAGGTCTAGCTAGGATTGTCACAATAGGTTAGTATTAATCTGTATATGTAGAGATGTTTGATGTAATGACAGTGAAATTAAATTGCTAAATAAAGTCTCGCATCTAATACCAGTTGCAGTTTAATACTTTAAAAAAAAAAATAACTATCCAATAACATTAGATACTATTTTTATTACAATATATAAAAAAGATGGTTGTAAGAAATTTTTACATTTTTTTGTTAATAAAGTCTTAATATTTTTCTTTAACTAACTTATAGTAAAATATGATTCAAGAATTGTTTTTATTCTTTTTTTATTATTTATAAATATTTTTATTTAAAAACTTGACTTTCAATAATCAAGAAAAGTCTAATAATACTTTTGATATTAATGATAAAAAAGTTTTTAAAAGAAGAAAAACTATCTATGAGATACCTAAAAGTCTTTTCAATTTTTAAAATAAAAGGTTTATAAAGATTTTATATAATTAAAAGATTTATTTTTTTCTTTTTGAACTACTGTATATTGATTCTATTAGAGCTTCTATTTTCATGATTTTTTGAGGAATTTTACTTATCTCAATTTGATTCTAAATTTTAAATAGCATATATTCTTATTAAAAATAATTGACTAATACAAAATACTAGAAAAATATAATATTATTTTTAATACTAGTTCAATATATCTATTAATAATAATAAAGACAAATTCAAATTACATTAAAAGTATTGTAATTATTATAAGTGCTATTAAACTACCTAAAACTGAACAGTTTATTGGATTGTTTTTTGCTACTTCATATAGAAAAAAACTAATCTAAAGTTAACTTTAAACTAGTGTAGGAAATATTAAGAAAAATACATCAGGTGCTATTAAACAAGGATCAAAATTTCTTCTACTATCAATCATCCACTAAGACTAATACCAAGAAGAGTTCAATACCTGCTAATTATTTACTAGAGTGTTGTGTCTTTTTATCTTTGAAAGGAAGAAAGTGAATTTCTTTTTCTGACTGAAAAGGAATATGGTTTCAGATATCAGCTTTTTTTGATATTATCTTATCTATAATAATAAGTCTTTAAAGTATTTAGTATATAAAATTTTGCAGATCACTTATTTTCTTTTTGAGAAACAAAATTTATAGCTTTTTATTTTAATAGGAACAAAAGTTAGAAAATACTATAAATTAATGATTTGGATAATGAAAAACAATTGTGAATAGTTTTTTTATAGTTATTAATTTAAAAATTTCAATATTTTCTAGTAAGAAACATTTGACTTTTGTCTCTACCTCTCTCTTTAGGAACCTATCTTTACTTATTTGATACTTTACCTAGAGAACTACTTATCCAAAGATTGGGTGAGACCTATAGCTAGAAGGGACCTTAAAACTATGGTGGGTTGATGACCTGATCCTAAAGGTAATGCCAGCTTCAAGCATAGGCTGTTTATTATTTAAGAAGACACAGCTCTTCCAAAGTCCAGTTAAGTCTTTAGGGGATCTTTCAATCTGGTAATAATTTTTAACCAGTATTTTTATTGAAAATAAGATTGGTGGATACCACTAGTAGCCTGGATAGCCTTTCTTGAGGAGTTATGTTGAAAGTCTTGATATAGGTCATCAGTTTATGATTCTTCTTGTTGTGAAACCTGTCATGTCACTTGATTTTACTTGTTACTTGTTCAGGGCTCAATTCTATATCCAGGATGCTATACTTTCTTGAGAGCTTGTTTTGTTACTTTAGCATCACATTAGGCTGAATTTGTCTTGTTATAAGTATGTCAGGTTACTACTTTTGATATATAGATCCTTTATAAATGAACTGGTCTTTTTTTTCTCTCTTTTATTTTTTCCATGACATAGAAGATGACTATGTCCTATATCTACTTGCATGGTAAGGTATGACTTATGATGAACCTCAGATTTTTATAGAGTTGAGGAAATGCATTCAGACATGTGAAGTAATCAATAGAAGCTTAATTATATTTATTTTATTAATGTGTTCTATTAATCAATCACATCTTGAAAAACTTTTTGCTACTCAAAGTTCAGGATCAAGCTGAGATAGGCAAAATCCCTCAGAAAAAATCACAAATGAGTATTCTAAGAGTAAATTAAGAATCAGAAAGTGAGAAAGTGGTCTTTTATTATAGATAAACACTTTGTAATATTTTTCAGACAAGTAAGAGATAATAGATATTCAGTTCTTCTTTTCTTTTGAACTTTTCTATCATTGGTAAGAATGGTATTGCTTGACTTTTAGGTCACTAGCAATTAAGTTTCTGTTCAAAGAGAGTTATAAATAAGAGTGATATATAGTTGTGATAGTTCCTGATGTTTTTTTTTGTGTTTGTTTAAGGAAAGTATAAAAATTATGTTAGCTAGAAAATATAAAATTTCTTATAAACACCTTTTTTGTATGTAATCAAGGGATTAATAGAAAGAGATATGAAGAAATATAATATTAATTTTTAAATTTGACTTAAAGTATTTAATTAAAACTTAAAAACTGAACTCTTTCTATTGATTTCCATTTTTTCAGAAAATTTTCTTTTTTGATAATTTTTTGAAAAAAAAACCCAGTTCAAAAAACAAGAAAAAACTAATATTAAAGATCATTTACTTACAAAAAATACTATAGAAAAACCATAGAAACAACTATTACAGTATAGGAACAGATAAGTATTTAAAAACTTCTAACCTTTCTATACAAAATTTTTCTTTTTCAGGAAGAACAAACAAATATAAAAACTGAATCACAGTAAGCTCTTGAAAGCCCAACATCAATTTTACAAAGCTATCAGTTAGGTTAGTGCAGGTTAATATCTTTCTAGACACTAAGAGGAATCTTATAAGCAATAATTTAGACTGATAAATTAGATTAAACTCAAATACTCATAAAATTCAGAAAGACGTTCAAGCTTTATTGATTATATAGTAAAGAAGCATATACATAATAACAAATAAAATTTTAACAAACACAATATCAAATGAACATGGACATATATATTTCTTCAAGAAAAACAAGATCAAAAAGACATGTTTATATAAACAATATTACAAATTATCTACATATTTATAATAAATGGATCAATAATATTCATATTTTCATGTGTTCATATAAATAATGTTTATAGATCATTTATGTATTTGTAATAAATAGATCAATAACACTCTATTTTCACATGTCTATAAAAAGCTGATCAATAATAATATTATTATTATAACAACAAATATATAAAGCATAATTTAAATTCATAACACAACAACTTTAAGGTTTTTCTGTATTACCAAATTAGTAACAAGGAATAAACAAGCCTTCACCACATATTATAACCAACAAAACACAAGTTAAATCTATTAATCTGTGATATGTGACAAGCACAACAATATTAACAACATGTAAATTACTATAGATCACAAAGAAATGTGAAATTCGCATCCTAGAAACTCTAATCAATTTATTAAACAAATACAATTAAGAAAAAAAACTATAGGTAATACAAACAATCTTCAATACAATCTCTATACAAGAAGATAATTTCAATTCAATACCTAGTCCTACAAAATGCTCGATTCTAGATAACATTATAGCTAAAATCTTCAATATTGATTATACCATTTTCACTAAAGCTATAATTCTAAGACAATACATTCTATACTTATAGACCCAAAGACAAGGAAAGAAGATGATTTGCTGGCCCCCTTCTTGAAAGACAAGTATATGAAACTGATAGAACAAGAGAAAAAAATATATTGGTAGTAACAAACAAAGCAAGAAAACATAGTTACAAACAATCCATATTCAAGTTTAACAAAACTACCAAATGAAGAAGCAGTTATAGAAATTCAACCAATTTATACAATAGAAGTCCCCAACAATGTCAAAATAGAAATGGATAATAAAAAAATTGTGAATCAATTAGAAATGAAGAAAATTCAAGAAAAAGTTAAAGAAGACAACATCACAGAGCTACAATCCTACAATACTAGAAATAGATTTAAATCAACTAGTATTAATTCATTTTATATCATCAAAAATGAAGCATATAAACTGAAAACTTTAATATCCAGAATATTAGGAGAAAGTGAAAAAGAAAAAATGGAATATCTCTAAAATGCTCTTAGTCTACCAAAGGAACTTCAACTTTGCATAAAAGAATTTTTCAATAATAATGCTTGAACAACCTTTACTTTCAAAAAAATAGAAGATGCTTTGAATTGTTTGAAGAAAGTCAACAAAAAAGAGAGTGAAAACTTTACGATAATACCTAAAAGTATAGAAAGAGAAGAGTCAGAATTTCTACTTGATAAAAAGATTTTCAGGAAAAAAACAGAAGGAAAGAACAAAGATCTATTTGTAATTCTAATTAATATAGATTGTAGCTATACAAGGCAAGAAGTTAAGACAGCTTTACAATTATATAGAAAACTCACAAATATCCATATATACAATTATTCAAGATCACAATAAAGAATCAAGGCACAAATCACTCCTTATAAATAGAACAATAAGCTAAAAAATCTATAGATGATCTCTATCAAAACAGAAGTAATAAGAATAATTTTTACTCAACATAAATCTACTGATCAAGAAGTTGACAAAATTAACAAAAAGCATAATGACTAGTCCTTAAGACTATATAGAATATACAATATCTTTACAAGCTTATTAGTGTGTATCTTAAAACAAATTAAAGCAAAAGTCTATTATATATCCAAAAACCATATGTACTCAAGAAAAAAGAATATACAGTTATATGTTTTGCAATAGTAGAAGATCTTAATAAAACACTCAAACAGCACATCTTTCTACATAGATACAAACTCATATAAAGTATTAAAGAATATTTAAAATAGATATACAACAACAAGATAAAACCATAAAAGAAATAAATATTTCACAGCAAGAGTGATATGAAAAAGCAAAACATAGAACTAGCAATATTCATCTTGAAAAAACAGATAAATTCAATACATATCAACATAATGATCACTTGAGTAGAACAGACATTAGATTTAACAGAAAGCCTATATGGAGAGAAACCTCTATAGAAGAATTTGATTCTGAATAAGACACAAAAAACTCGGATATAGAGTTTGAAAAAAGAAGATCAAGATTTTATAAAACAAATACAAGAAATCCAAGATAATAATATAATCAACAACTAGTAACAGGAAGCAATAAAGAACTGATCAATATATAGAAAAGAAGATATAGAAAATATGGTTCTAGAATCATTAATAATGTGACCACTAAATCTGAAGCAGAACAAAATCCATTGCAACAAATTCTATATAGCTTAAATAAATTAAATAGTAGAATATGTCACATTGAAAAAAGACCCAATTCTATTCTGAATCTATAAGATGGAAAAGAGCTAATCATTTTAAAAGTTGTATCAGTTCAAATAGAAAACACCAGTAAAGAACAAGATCTACAAGAGAAATCTAGTACTTTTTGGATCAAAAACAATTCCAAAGACAACAATCTAACAATAAATATATTCTTTCAAACAATCTTCCTATTACTATACAACATCTAAACAACTTTATCAAGTTGATCAAAATAAATATTATTAACAAGAACCTTAAAGAACAAACAATATATTAGAATAACACATTGCAATCTACTATAGAAAAAACTATAACTATAGAAATACATAATGCAAAAAAAAATAAATACAATATCAAACTAACAATATTTATATAACAATATACAAGAACTAGATATAGAAATTATAGGTATCAATAAAACAAAACTAAGGAGTAAAACAGTAGAACATGCCTTCAAGTTTAAAAAGATATATAAATTTTTCTACAGTTATAATGACATCAAATATAAAGAATCAGATATGGGTCTTCTTATAAACAAAACATATAAAAAGAAATTGAAGTCAATTAAAAAAATAGAAGGCTATATCATAGATGCAAACTTTCTCTCAAAGAAATGTAAACTATATATATATTAAATCTACTTACCATCTGAAAAGACAGAAAGTAGATGACTTCAACAAATATTGCAAAAAAAAAATCCTAAACAAACAATAACAGAAATTTAAAATTATTATCATAGGAGATCTTAATACAATAGCAAATCTAATAACAGATTGACCCTATTTAAAAAGATAGTAACACAGTATAAAAAAGCTAAAATTAATATCTTCAACTTCTTAGAAGATTAGAACTTTACTGATATCTACAATATATAGGAACAAAACAAGAATACATACACATGGTCTAATAATTATGTTTATAGTATAATTGATTATATATAATCCACAACTAACATCAGCCAAGAGAACCTAAATAATTTCAAAAACATTTCAATAGAGTTAGTTACAAATAGCAATTATACTTTTCTCTTAATTAGGCTAATAAATGACATCTTTTGAAAGATAAATAGTATCAAAATCAGAAAAGAACACAAGGCAAAAAGATCTCATATTCTATTAACTCAACACTAATGCAATGGAAAAAATTTAAACAATGGTCTGAAACCAAAATAATAAAATATAACCAATTACTTCCATACTTTGAAAACTCAACATGGACTTAAACAAAGCTAAATCAGGTATGGCAGGAATTTGAAAATATTCTTATCAAAGGTATATATAGAACTCTTAAAAAAAAACAAATATATATTGACACCAAATAAAAAAAGATTTGCCTCACCAGTAAATAAACAAGAGTATAAAGCTTATAGAGAGGCCAATAGAGTTCATTATTTGCTAAAAAAGACTTATTATAGTTGGGATGCAAACACTAGAAACAAACTTATATAAGCAATCAATAAACTCTACTTCCTATGCAAGGAAACAGAGGATTGGGATCTTATAGCTCCTCAGTTCTTAGAAGAAATCCAAGTACAGCTCAAAAATATCTTCAATATAGAACACACATTAAGAATAGTCTGTAAAAAGAAAGAGAGTTTATATATCAAGAGCCAGATTAACAAAGCACTTGAAACCAGATGTGAAAATCTCAAAAGTAATAAAAAACGAATACTATACTCTCAACTAAACTGAAAAAGACCCAAGATAACCTTAGATCAGATTAAGACCAGAAATCAAGATGGAGAAGAATATATAGTTATAAATCCACAAATAATTAAACAAG
>CAJVPT010001639.1:0-20462 GCA_910592055.1 Acaulospora colombiana | reverse complement strand
TTGACATAATATTTTGTGAAGAATATTGTGCTTGTTCAGCTTGTTTTATTATGTTCAAGTATTTATCCTCTAAAAATAGAGCTAGAAGATCTTCTTCTTTTTCTTGTTCTTTGATCTATAGATAAAGGATGTGTTGTTTGAGAATGTTGTTTTTAATAAAGATAATATAATCAACATTCAGGATTCTAGCAATAATGCTATCTATAATCAAGTATTGGGTTGGACCTGAAGTTGGATTTATGGTGACTTCTTGAGTTAAAGTAATATTAAGAAGGGTTTGTGTAGCCCATAGTTTCTGTTGTTGATCATATTTGTCTGATAATTGAGCTAAGGTCTCTATAATGTGTGCTTCTCTTTTCTTAGTGACCTGTAAAAGCTTGTGTTTTCTCATAGACATGTTGATAATATGATAGGAAGTAAGTTGACTATGTTTGGTATTGTTGTATTTTGCTAATGATTGTTACTATGTTTTCCTAGACATGTGTTGCATGTTTGTTTATTTCTTATTATTATTTTGATAATATGAAAAAACCTTGTTGTTTATTGTGACATGTTGGTAATATTTGTTTAATGTGTATATTGTGATAGTATTGTTGATATTGTTGATCAGTCAATAATAAACACATGAGATTATAAGGTTGTTGATAATTTATTTGTATAAACATGTGGGATTATAGGGTTGTTGATAATTGATTTGCATAAATACATAGAAAGTATATTAACATTGTTTATTTGACATATCTTTGAATTGTTGTGAAAAATATATGTGTCTGCATTTGCATAATATAATATTATTGAAATGCTGTTGTTGTGATATGTATGCATCTTTACTGTATAGTCAATGAAGCTTGGATGTCCCTCTAGGTTTTATAAGTATTTGGACTTGAACTGATTTATTGGTTTGAGTTATTGCTTTTAAAGCTTCTTTTGATGTCTAAAAAGGTGTTAACTTGCACTGGCCTGGCTAGGAGCTTTGTGAGATTGATGTTGGGCTTCTAAGAGCTTACTGTGAATCAATCTTTCTTGTTGTTTTTCTTTTTTTAAAAGAAAAAATTTAAATAGTAGAAGTTAATAATTTTTATAAAACTTATCTCTTCTGTACTCTGTAAAGAGTTTTGAACTTGTTTTTGTAAGTTGTTTAGTTGTAAAGGTGGTTTCTCTTGTTTTTTTTTGGCAGGTTTTTCTTTTTCTCAAAAAATTACCAAAAAAGAAAATTTTCTGAAAATTTGGGAATTAGCAAAAAGAGTTTTTTTTGTTAATAAAACAAACATAGATATGTATAAACTATTTTAAACAATTGTAATACTTAACTGTAGAGATTTAAAGAATAATACTAAAAAAACTTTTACAATATAAATGAATAGGACATGGTTATATTTATAAAGACAAATAGAACTTATCTAAAAATCAAATACTAAAAAGTAAATAATTTTATAACTTAGTGAATAGACAATCAAGGCATAAAAAAAGATATAAGTATTACAATAAAAGTACAGCTTGCTAATAGAGTTATAAAAGTTAAAAAATACAAAGAAAACCCAATCTATATTGATTTTGTTTTTTAAAAAACAATATTATAAAATTATTGAAATATAGTTTTCCATAGTATTCAATTTGAATAATAAAAAACTCTTTCCTGAAAAATTACGAACCACTGAAAATTTTTCTATTAGGCAATTATACAAAAACAAACTTATTCCTTGCTATTAAGTAGTTACAGTAAGGAAAATATGGTCACCTTATAAGAAATCAGAAGTGTTAATAAAAAAATAACACTGGACTATAATAAAAACTAAATAATAAGAAACAATAGAAGAATTATAAAATCAAAAGCAATGACCTCTACCATTCAGCTTAGACACATCTTATTCAGCACAAGATTTATAATTCAGAAAAAAACACCAGGAAAAGCTATGGAGAAAGAAAAGGAGAAGGAAACAACCATAGAACAAAACATTGAGATAGAAATAAAAGTTGTAATTCAAACAATAGAATTAGCAATAATCAGTGAAAATATATGATCATCAATTCCTATTACCAGTACTATAATTAATAACCTCAATTTTTCCATGCAACTGGTCTAAAGTACTTCCCTAAATATCACTAAACAAATTATCTTTAGTTATAAAAGAGAAACTTAAGAAAATATGCAATATATACTTAAAAATACTAAATATTTACAAACTAAGAGACTTTAAAAAGCCCTTATTGATCCAGATTATAATTATAAGGTAAAAAAATCAATTTCATTAAACAAAAATGGTAGGGCTGCACTCCCTGAAACATATGTACTATGAACACTTAACTGATTGTTTGAAAATTATAGCCATCTTAAATAATTAGGAGGAATTATACAAGACATGTGGTCAATATTATACAGTAGATAATAAACTTGCCAAATTTAGAAGAATCACCTATCTAGGATCACACAAGAGCAAGTTTTGAACTATCAGAATATGGGACATTCCACAATATTTTATCCAAACAGATCTGGCAGAGTTCTTTGATAACCAAATCAACATCAACTATATAACCATATAAAGTTCAGATTCATTTCAATCAAACAATATTATCTTCACAAATATATCAGACTATATGAAAATCAATCAGGAATAGTTAAACAGATGAAGTTATCACTTGTGCAGGATATTTTCTTTCTATAGAACACATAAAATTAAATAAAAAAGAATGTGCTTTAGTGCAACACTCACTCAACTATCCCTAATACTGCAGCATCAGATCTAATAGTAATTATCACCAATATAAAAATAAAATTCTACTATATCTCTCGTAATAATAACAACTAGATCAAAAGACTCATTATATTTACTTTTGAAACACAGGAAAACCTTCAAGTAGCAAAAACATTGATATTCATAATCAGAAAAAAACAGATATAATGGATTATCTATAAAATCAGACTATATTCTATCTGTAGCTCACTAGAATACAACCTATCTCTATATCCAGAAAAAGCAAAAGTCCTACTATCAAGACAATACATTAATCAGTCCAATAACCCAAGGACTTCTCTAAGAAACAGATATATGATCTTATTATATTACAAATATAAGGAATTAAACCACACCAATAACCCCCAAAGCTATGTAAATATTATTAAATATAGAGATAACACAAGTAACAACTTTGTAAAAAAAGACCTTTACAAACTATTTCTTTTTCTATAAAGTAAAATTTAAAAAATAAAAGGCACTCTCAAAGATCTAGACAAAAAAATAGATGCCTTAAAATAGAAGTGCACCAATAAATATTCAAAAAGCATTAATAAACTTATAGAAAAACTTAAGGAGAACCTAATAATAAACAAGACTATATAAGAAACAATTTCAAATACAAGTATCCAAGATATCAGAGCATTGTAAGAAGCCTATTAAAGACAACTTAACAAAATGTGCTCTATAATGGAGGAAGCAATCAACTTATTTAAACTCTCACAACTGATAAACTTTTTAGGATCCAGCTTTTCAAATAATATGATAGAACAAGCACCAAGGAAAACCTCAATGGAAAAAGATAAAATAGTCAATAGTATATCCAACTTAATATATATATATATATAACTAAATTAATAAACTATGCATTAATAAAAAAAGCCAACAAAATTTTACTTACAACTTTTACAAAAGAAGAATAATATAACATAATAGGTATTATAGAAACATGGCTATCATACAATTACAAATAGATAAAGAAAGAAAATATATATATAATATAAATATTTTTTTTTCTTGTTTTATTATTTTTTCCAAATTACATTTGTACAGGATATATGCAATATAGGGATGTATATTCAGTAATAACAAAACTTGATAAGCTGTATGCTACCTCGCAACCTGTTGCCCTTCCTTTTTAGAGGAAGAAAATAACATGCCAAGGCCATGCTAGTTGTCGTGTAGAAGGATAAGATAGTAAAAATGTTAGTTTAATATTTTATGTACTCGTTAATGTATCTGTTTACTATTCCAGTTAGGTTTAAGAGAGATTGTTGTATTATGATCAGATCTGTGTGTTTTATAGTTTTCTGTGCTTTGCTTGTTTTGTGTCTGTGTTGTTTGGTTGATCTTTGAAGGTTCTTTGAGTTGTGGGTTTCCTCACACCATTTGTCCATATGTCATACAGTAGTTCCTTTCATTTTCTCATCGTGTTCATGACTATTTCTGTCACTTTGTTATTGTTGATCATAATTGAGTTGAGTGTCTCTGGTATTTTCTTCAGTACTGCTCCTCGGAGGAGGAGTTTGATGGTTTTGGAGTTAGCCAGTTGTATCTGTCTGTATATGACCTCCTTGAAACTTTTTTTGTGTTCTTTGCTGATGTGTGTTAATACATGTTTGATAAAGATCCTGTGGAAGTTTCTCCTTAGTGTCTCTATGTTGTTACTACATAGGAATGGGTGCATGGTGTTCTTGACTTCCCTGCATTTATGATATTTTGCCTCCTTATAAATTAATAAATATTTGTTGTATAGCTTGGTCCTGGTTGGAAGTTCTTTGTATCAAAGGTTGAAGCTGAATTTCCTCATATAGTGGTTTTTGTATGAAGTTATGTGTTTGTTCATTTCAGATGAGTGTAAACTGTTGAATGTATGCTCCCAGTAGATGTTTCTATAGTCTTCGTCTGTGAACCTGTTCTGTGTCCTGTTTAGTAATTTTCATTTGGTCAGCCTGATGGCTTTATTGACTTGTTTCACTAGTTCCTTGCATGGTATGTCTATTTGTGTTATATCCCAGACTGTATTTATTGGTGCCATTCCTCTATGAGATTGTTTTATGTTGATGAGTTTCCGGTTAGGTCTCATGTCTAGGGAGATGGGATCAATCTTGACAAGTCTATCAACTTTCTCATTGAGAGGGATGCCTATATGTACTTTCACTTTATGGATTATGATGTTTAGACTTTGTTGTTTCCTAATGTAGATAAAGGTATCTGTGATTGCCTGGCTCAGTTTTTCCTTTGTTTTGAGTCCATTGGTGTTCATAACTTCTGTTAGGTTAGTTATTGCAGCTTGATTGTCAGTATAGAGATCGACTGTTGTGTTTTTGCTCAAGGTACTTATTGCTGTAGTTATGGTCATCAGTTCAGCTCTTGTGAATGAGACATAAAGTTGTGTTTGTCCCTGAAATGTGTGTTCTGTTTCTTCCCTATCCTTGATAATCCAGCCTAGCCCCATATATGGTCTGTTGCTGTGATTTAACACTGATCTATCTGTGTATATTATAATGTGTTGACTGTTTTTCAGTCGTTGTTGAATTGTTGTCAGGGTTTTTAGTTCCTCTCTACTTGGCTTGAAGATCTTGCTGATGTTTGTTGTTTCTGAGTTACTGCTGTCTATTATAACCTGTAGTAAGGTTTGATCCAAGTGAAGGGTTTCGGTGAGATCTTTTAGCTCTTTCTTAGTGGAGCCTGGTGACATCCTACAGCGTAAGATGCTTGTGAAGCTGACCTTGTTTTCCTTTGATGAGATGTTTGTCCTTTCTACTGGGACCTGGATAATGTTCTGTTTTCTTGCTGCAAATGTGCATGTTTCAGCCAGTGTCTCTTTCCTTATTTAAGGGGCACCTGGTGCATTTTTCCAGTGGTGACTACTCTCCTATTCTTGAGTAATGTTTAAAAACTATTGTGTTGGGGCTGTCATTGCTTTTTTTCCTGCCTATGACTTCATTATTCTGCTTTAGTATTGCTTCTCAGTGTGGTTAGTGTGAGTTTTCCATTACTAGGGGTCTGCCTGGACTATATATTCGATGATCGCTTGTCTCATCTTCTATTCTATCTTGTACACTAGCTGTAGCTATAAGGTTCTCTGTAATTTCCTTGTACCATTTTGGAATGTTCCTTTTCTTTATTTTGTTTATGGCCCCTAATTCTCCCCAGTGTAGTAGTTGTGTTCCTGCTGAGTTGATGATCTGCTCTATAAACATCAGGTTAATTTCTACCTGTGCTGATGATATATTGCACTTGGTATTGTTTCTTCAATTGTGTTGTCTATCTTTTCTATATTTGAGAGGGTTTCAGTCCTTGACTCTAGTTAAAATTGGAAGCCATGTTTCCTCATTATCCAGAGGATGTTGTGATCCAGATTTTGTCCAATCTTGAGGAATGGTTGGGTGAGGTGTGTTGTCACTGCGTTGGTTGACCAGAATATGTTCTGTAAGTTTTGGAGACCCATCCTGGATATTTTCCCCAGAGTTTCCTTGTCTTTCATTCTTTGTGACCATGTCCTTGAATGAAGTTGAAGTTGTCTGTCCCATATGTGGTTCAGGTTGTGCTCTATATGATTGTATAGTAGAGTATTGGAGATTGTATTGAAGAGGTCACACCTATGTTTATACTTTTTTGCAATTTTATTCATCAAGAAGTTGTATTCACTTTTAGGAAGTACTATGTTATTGAGCAAGTACTCTATACTTGGCATGAGTACATGGTTTACTATATATCACATTTGTTTGTCTGTGGTTGCCTTCCAACCAATTAGTTTGCTGGTTTTCTTTACTTTTTCCCCTATGAGCTGCCTTTGATATCTCTTTTTTCCTGAATTGTCTAGCCATATTCCAAGCATTCTCATTGGTAAACCTGGCTTGCTACCTTTTATTGTCCCTCCTTTGAGCTTGAAGCTTTTCTCAAAGTCTTCAGGCTGCATGTTGATGATGATTAATTGTGATTTCAGAGGATTGATTTCGATGTCATTGTGATCGAAGAATTCTGTTGTGATGTCTAATGTTCTTTGTATTTCTTCTGAATTGTCTGCCAGCTACATCATGTCATCCATGTATGCTATAGCCTTTACTTCTAGATGTTTTTCCTCATATGGCCCATTAATGTCTACTCTGGATTTTGTTGTATATCTGTAATCTCTTCTTGATCTACTGATTTCTGTGAGGAGTGAATTGTAGAAAATGCGCCATAGCAGGGAAGAAATTGTGTCTCCCTGGTCAATTTTATCTAGTACTCTATAGTTTGGGCTGAGGCCGTGTGTTGTTATGACCTAGTTTTCTCTTTCTTGAAGTAGATTTTGAATGACGTTGATTATTTTCAGTGGTATCTTGATGTGTCTCATAGCATAGCCCAGTATTTCTGTGTTAACTGAGTTATAAGCCTTCGTATGTCTTGGCTTAGAATCCATAATTTTCTCTTCTTTCTGTATGCTTGCTCTATACATAAGTTTGTTATGTGAATAGGATCCTGGGTGCTAATTCCAGGTAAGGCTGCCCAGTTGAACTCGTTAAGAATATTGTGCTTTTTACAGATTTGGGATAGGCGGTTACTAATGGTCTTTGTGAATATCTTCCTTCCTATTATAAGTAGGGTAATGGATCTGATTATCTCAATTCTGTTGTTCTATTCTGTGGGTTTTGGTATAGGGTATATGTGTCCTATACTCCATTCCCTTGATGTTTCACCTTGTGTAGGGATCTTGTTATATAAGTTGGTGAGCCATGTTAGTTTCTGTTGTAATGACAATTTTCCAACTATTTTCTAAGTAATATTCCATCTATAGTTTGCGTTTGTTCTCATTTACTATACCTCTTATATTGTGTATTATTATTGTCCAGATGGGATGGTTGTCTGTTGTTGTTTTATTGTGATTTATTTTATTTATGTGTTTGCTATTGCTTTGGGTTGACTGTTCATGAAGAGTTGGGGAGTTTGAAGTTGTGTTGTCTATTTTACTACTTTCCCTTCTCTAAGGGTTTTGTTGAGTCGTGTTTATCATATTATTATGGGGGGTTGTGCCCTGGTAAGACTGTCTGTTGGGATAGTTTGAAGAGGTTGATTGCTTCTTCCATCATTGTGCTCATTTTGTTAAGCTGTTGCTGGTATGCTTCCTGTGTTTTTTTGATGTGTTGAATCTTGATGCCTGTCCCTGCTACTTGCTTGTCACTTTCAGTGGAAGTGGCTTCTTCTAGCTCTTCCATAAGTTCATCTATGCTTTCTGGATATCTGTTTGTGCACTCTTGTTCTAAGGCATCTACTCTTTCATTTAGGTTTTGAAGGGAGTCCTTCATCTCTTTGATTTCCCCCTGGATTGTTGATAGGGCTTGCCAGATATTGTTATTGTGGTTGTTGTTATTAGGGTTCTTTTCATATTTCAAAATGTTTATGTAGCTTCTTGGATCTTCTGTTCTGAAATTCCTATGACTAGTGTGGTTGAGATTTGTTCTGTACCTGGGTGATAGTGACATTCTTGGGTTGTTGAACCTATTGATGTGTTGCCTTAGAGAAAGGGATTCAGTGCTGTTGGGACATGTATGCATGTTGTGTTCTGATGAGCTACAAATGAGGTATAGTCTTGTCTCTCAGTCTACCCACTGTATCTGGATTCCTTGGATCATGGACTACTGATTTTGTCTTTTGCATCTCTTCCTTGGATTGGAAGATGAGAACTGCGAATCTTTTGGCTCGATTGTTGTTAATTCTAGGGATGTATGCCGACTTGGCCTTGATATTCATGATAGTGACTGCCAGGTCTGCTGCCATAGTGTTTGAAGGCAGGGAGGTTAGTGTTGTGCTGAAGTGTTCCCTTTGTTCTCTAACTTTATGTATCTTGTAATAGGGAAATATTTTGCATGAGTGGAGTCCTTTTGTGAGAGCCCAGTCTTGGCTGATTTCTATATAATCTGATGTGTTGGAGAATGTTATGTTCGCTGTTTGAAAAGGCCTTGCTCTTTGCAAGGTAATATAATCAATACTGATTTGTTCATTAAAGAATTCTGCCAAGTCTGTTTTGATAAAGTGTTGTAGGATGTCTTATACCCTGATGGTATGGGAGTTGCTGTCTTGAGAACCTAATGGAGCTATCATTCTAAATTTGGTGCCCTTATAGTCTATGAGTTCTATTGTGCAGGCTTTGTACGCATCCTCCTGATTGCTAAAAATAGCTGTGATTTGCAGTCTTCCAATTGGATGTTCTATCCTTACATACTTCAGAGAGGGAGGTGTCCATTTTTCATCTCACTAATTCAGTTTTTTCCCTGGTGGTTTATCCTGGTACCTGATTTGGATCGATATATACCTTCCATGGCTTGGAGAAGGCTTGTCTGTCTTAAGTGTCTCTTGGTGTGAATGGTCTCTTCAAAGTATCTGTTTGGTCCCTATAGCTGTAGCCTGTCTGGTCAGTGATGCCGAGTTGTTTGTCTTCTGCTTGGGGCTCTGTGATGCTTCTATCCTCTGATACTTCGACTGTATAAGAGGATAACGTTCTACTGCTAACAATACTTTCTGTGTTTTACTGCCTGACTTGCTTCTTCTGTTTCTATTTCTTTTTTTGTGTCCTTGGGCTCTCCAATTCCTTTCCTTTTCCTTTGTCTGTTGGTTTTTTGGGAAGAACTGATCTGGTTTCGAGGAGAGTGTATCTGAGTTGGGATGTGGTATTATCACTTTCACTTTCAAGATCCTGTTGTTGCTCTTGCTTAGCTTGTCAATATTGTACTCTGATGTTGTTTGCCTTGCCAGGCTTCTCAGTTGCCTAGTGGAGGCCATGTTGCTTGGGACGCTACTTTTGTAGCTGGGAACGAGTTTTTATGTTTTTTGCCTAAAAAGAAAATTTTTAGCGATTTTGAAATTTTCAGGAAAGAGTTTTTGGCTTGATCTATCATATAATATAAATAACAAGAGTTATAAGATACCAAACAAATATAGAAATTAGTATTATTATTAAAAAAGAATAGATAATATATATACTACATACAAATTTGAACCTGGCAAAATAGAAATATATACATCAATATGATCTTTAAGGCCACAATTTATAGTCCCACCAACTTAACATAAACAAAAAACAAATATAACTTAGTCAAATAATTAGAGCAAACTATTCAGAAAACAATAAACAAAACTTTTTTATAATTGTATTGGGAAATCTCAACAAAAGACTGTTAAGAAGTTTGACAAGATCATTGACAAAAAGAAGTTGTGTATTTACAATAGAGAATTAATCAATATATTTATTACTCTTGACTTTATGGATATATATAGATACTTAAATCCATATACTAGGAGCTATATATATACTAGAAGCAAATCAGATATGTTAGTAAACTGGATTACATATAAGTATTAAGACCACTAGTTTAATATATTATATATGTATTACATATATCACTAATTATAATTATAGCTATTGACTACAAAATGGTTACAATTATAACAAGTATACTATACAAGTATTTAAACAAGGTTGCAAACAGAAAAAACAATATTACAAAGCAAATTGACTATAAGAACTCATTTAATAAACAATGAAATGACTTTAAGAAGGCTATGAAAAACCTAGCTACAATAATTTTATTACTCAGACATCTCATTTAAAAGAGTATTAGAATAAATTCAAAAATACAATGCTAAAAGTCAAGAAACAATATCTTAAAAAAAGAAGAAAAAGTAGAAATATTAGGACAATTCATATCTTCAAATACAAAAACATGATTAGACTCTCTTTTCTGGTAGAAAAAACCTATAAAATATATAAAAGATATCTAATTATCAATATATCAGATATCAAAATTGAAAAAAAGTTAACAGAAATAGTAGGGACAATTAAGAAAATAGAGAAAGAATCAACAGCTCACTGATCAATCAATATAATAATTTCAATAGTCATATTCAAAAGTATCAGTGGTTGAAGGAACTACACAAGCTCTAAAAAATTGAAAACCAGATGACTTAACAAACAATCAGGAAAAAAAATCAGAATAATCAATGATAGAATTAAAAAATGCTTTAAATTTCTACAAGAATAATCAAAGAAAATGATAGATAGCATACTAAACTGGTCACAAAGAAATAATAGATACAAGTAGATTGATAGAACACATTACAATAAATAAGACTATAATTGTTACAGACCCAAATGAAATTATGATCAAAGTTAAAGAACACTTCGATAAATAGATATAATACTGAAGGATTTCAAATCTACAAAACTACTTGAATTGAATCAACAGATATGCACCAATTAAGTACATCAATTTGAAATAGTACAACTAGTATTTAGTCAATATTAATATTCAAGAAATCCAAGAGGCAATTCAAATCAAAAACAAGTACAGTACATTAGAATTCACAAAAATTACATACTATACATCCTATTGAGAAACCTGGGTCCCAAGGTTCTTTAACTCCCAAAAACAATTTATAAACAGATTATAGAAATAGAAAAAGTCTTAAAGAAATGAAAACAAGAAGAAATCTATCCAATCCTTAAGCCCAAAGACTAAATAGAAGATAACAATATTACATAATCAATCACTTTCCTAAAAATAAGAAGCACTAGTCAAAAAAAATTATTCAATATATTGCCACTTGTATAACATTTAGTAAAAAATAAAAAAAAATTATAAATAAATCAGCAACTATATAATTCAGCTATAAATAATACAAAAATTAACATATTAACAATTCATTAAAAAATTCATTAACAATTCATCAAATAATTCATTAACAATTTAGCAAAAATTCATTAAAGTTTGTTACAAAATTATAAAAAAAACTTTTTCCACTGATCCTCTGACTATACAAAAAAAAGATATTCACAAGAAGTTTTTTTTGCTTCTTTGCTAAAAAGGCTTAAACACCTTCCTTAAAACTTCTTAAAAAGTGATTTCAAGAGTCACTTTATCTTTCTTTACTTGTTTATAATTCTTTTTAATCAAAAACTTGACTTCTGATGACCAAAAAAAAGTCCAGTAACATCTTTGATATCAATGGCAAAAAAGATTTTAAAGGAAAAAGAACTAATAGTGAAGTATATGAAGACCTTCTCCACTTTTGAAGTAAAAGATATATAGAGATTTTTGATAATAGAAGGTCCTATTTTTCTTCTTCCAATCACTTGTGAATCTCTTAGAGCTATTGCTTTCATGGTTTTTTGGAAAATTTGGCTTACCTCAATTTGACCCTGAATTTTGAGTAATACAAATTCTCATAAAAAATAATTGGCTAACATAAAACATGTTAGTTTCTGAAAAAGTAAACAAGCTTCTATTGATTATATTTATATATTTATATTATATTATGAGTGATATAGAAAAGAAATTTCTAGAAGAAGTTCTCTCCAACTATATATATTCAACTCCAGGAAACAGTTATAATATCAAAAGGTGAAATGAATCTGCACAAAGAAATTCCATCTCTTTTTTAAGTTTCTCAAGTGGTGAAAGGTCTTCCTGAGGTAGAAGCTGAAATCTTTTAATTTCCCTTGAACTCTTCCAATCTTGTGCATACTTAAATAAAGACTTATTTGATGCTACAAATGATAATAAAGAAGATTTATTCTGAAGTTCAAATAAAATAAAGAAGAATATTCTAATCAGACAAGACCTCTTTTGAGAAGAGACTATGAAATAAAGCAAGAATCTTTTATAGGGCTTTGAATTGTTTTTCATTTTTCCCTTTTTCCAGTTCTAGCTTTAGCAATTCATTATTTTTTGAGATAATCAATAGTGACAAACTATTGACAATAATCTTAATTGACTTAAAGGCACTATACTATGCCAAGCTATTAGAAGAGTATAATATTATTTCCTAAATCTGACTTAGAGTACCTAGTTGAGATTTAGTCTTGTTTAGTCTGAGCTAGCTTAGTAAACACCTCATATTTTTTAAGTAGTATAGTCCTTTAACTAATAATATGCAAAGATAAGTTAGTTATTATATGAGAAGGTATATGAATTATTTTGATATTTTTTCAAATATTTTAATAAAAACAAGCTATTTCAGTATTATTGCAGATTAAAAAAAAAAAAAAAAGTTTGTTACAAAATTATTTATTAATATTTCAATAAAATTTAATATTAATTTATTAATAATTCATCAAAAATTTATCAAAAATTTGTCAACTATTTATTAAAAATTCATCAAATATTCATCAAAAATATTTATTAACTTATTATTTAAAAACAATAACTATTTATTAAATTGTTCATTAAAGGTTCATTAACTATTTATTAAAAATTCAACAACTATTTATCCATAAATTTTTTTGAATTGAAGTTATATTTATACATTATTTTTTATAAACCCTAGATTAGGCTAGATATGTGTACTTTATTAAACTTTTGTATACTGTACATTTTAAATAATTCATTAAAGCTAAGACTTTACTTAACTCACTTATCGCTGTTTTGTCTTAATATATCAAAACTTTAAGTGCAATTTCAGAAATGATTTATTGCTCTATTAATGGTTTAGGTGAATACCCTTCCAACCTTTAACTTTATTGCTCACCAATCACTACTACAGGAAGTTATATTTATACATTATTAATAATACAAACTATAATATAATATATAATATATTATTTATATTATTATTATTATTATTATTTTTTTGCGGACTCACCTTCCAGTTGGTTTTTATTTAGCTTTTACTCAAATATTATATTGTTCTATCTATTTCAGAGCTAACTAGATATCAAAAACTGTACTAGCATATATGTTAGAGTTACTAGAAAAGATACCTTCCAGTTCAGATCTCCAAAGGACCTCCATGGCCTGTTGCCTTCCTTCCAGAAAACTAATTTGCCTAGGCTGAGTTAGTGCCATCTTCCTCAAGTTTACGTATAAAGAGGAAATTGAAGGTTTTTGTTTTCTTCCAGTCCAGACCAATGGTACGTACCAGTCTTCTAGAGGGGATGTTTGAAACAATTCTATTCCATTTTTCTTTTGCTCTTTTCTCCATCTTTGTAATCTTCTGGGTGGTTTCCCATTCACTTACTACTTCGCAACGTCATTTTTCGATCATCCTTGTGTGCTGTTGCAGTTCTTCCACACATCCTAAAAGAGTGGCCTTGACTTTCTGCCTATATATTCTTGCACATATTTGAACAAATCTGATAATAGCTTTAGGGATTAAGCTCCTGATCATCAGAGTGGCCCAAAGCTTTACTTCCTTGGGTTTGATCTTCTTGGCCCATCTTTGGATCCAAGCTTTGCTTCATTTCTCTCTAGCTTGTAGGTATGTTTTTATTGTTTCTATCATTTGTATACTGAAATCTAGCTCATTTGCCTCACACTCATATATATGTGTTTAATCTTCTATGTGAGCATTACATCTTATGCACCTGTTAGAGACATACAGATCCCTTCTTCGTGTGTGAAGTTTAGTTATGGTTGGCAGTTCCTGTGTCTATGATTTCAGTTTGAAAGATCTCTGTTGATGATTCTTCATGTTTGTCTGCCTGGCTGTTATTTTCCTCATCCTTAAGAAGTCCACTGTTACATCTCAGTCCACTTCCTTGTTGAGTTGGAGGAGGTTTTGATTTCTTTTTAGATCACACTATTCATGTATTTGCTCATTCCTGAAGTGATTTTATACTGCTTCTCTGCTGTGGCAAGTCATTCGCTGGCCCTTGTATTCCAGTTCGAGTGCATTTTTATTGAGTGATGTGATGTTCATCCTTGTCATCTGCCATTTGAATTTTGCTCTTCTGGCCTTGCTGTCTACTTCGAAATGTGTTTTAGTACCATTTTATCTGATTTTCTCAACTTGGATCTCCATGTTCTTCTTTTTAATGAGGTCTTTGATGTAGGAAATAAGTTTCGCGATTTTGCTCCTGTTTCTGATAACCTTTAGAACTGTAGCTATCATTTGACTATCCATATTCAATTTAATCCTTGCTCCAGATGGAAGGAAAATAAGTGCAGCCGTAATGACATTCAACTCGGTTTCATTCGGTGTTGTTCTGCAGAGGATTTTAAAGAATACAGTCTCAGTTCTCTGCCATGTTTCAAGATTTTCGATTTGAAAGGCGATAGTATGGAATTTTCTAAAGCAGCTAGCATCCATTGTTACTTTGACTTTGACCCAACCTTCCATTTGTTGCTGCAAATGACTGATCTTTGCTAGAGTCATATTGTCTTTAATCCAATCACAACTCTCATTTGAACTGGTTGATCTGGAAATGTAAACTTCTTCCAGTTCACATGTACTGTTCCTTTTGCTCTACTCAAACCTGGTCTTGATACTTTGCAGTGATGCTAAGAGCTTAGTGCTTTGCTTTTACCAAGATTTGAGAGGACCTGTCTAGTATAGCCTGGTACTGCTATCATGTCTCTACTTGGAATTTCCATGACACAGCTATCTATGATGGCTGTTATGTTATGTTTGTACCTCTTGCAAGGCTTCATATATGTTGAGTACGGGTCTTAGACATAGTGTCTTATCCTTGTTATACTTTCATTTTTTTTTCTTAGTTTCCCTATTATTAAGTTGCTTTCTTCTATACCTTTATCTATTGCGATCCAGACTAGTTTACTTTTTTTAAGGATCTGCTACTCAGTCTATTGGCCCAGATCATATTGTGCAAAGAATTGCTACCAGGGAAAAGGTTAGTCAACCTAGTTATGTAATCTGGATTAGTTCTTCCTGTGGTAAGTTTGTTGGTGATTTCCTCATAGTAGCGTAGTTATCTTCCTTGTGCACTTCATCAATTAGTACAATATACTTGGGCCCAGCTTATCATTTTAATCTTGTTGTAGTTAACAAACTGTTCAACCCATCTGAGGTCACTTATTCTAAGCTAGTTTCTATATCTATTGAATCATTTTTCTCTCATATATGTTTTAATCGATGTCAACTCCTTGTATGCTGTTATACTTCCTTGGCTACAAACCTTGTAAGTGAAACCTTGCTTTTGTGCATTAATAAGCACATCTTGTATGAAGTTCTTGCCTGTTAAGTGAATCTTTGGACATTTTTCCAGAATATTCATTTCTGACCAGGTGGCCTACTGGAGATTCACTATTCTTTCTCTGCATAATCTGCCTGCATAATTGGTTACTTGATATAAATTCTCTATTGATGTTAGGTGTTTTTGTAGCATGCGGGCCTTGAGGCTGAAAGTGTTATATCCAAGGTCACTGTGAAAGGTTGAGTTTGGGGCTAAAGTGGCAAAGCCTGTTTTGTGTTTGATGACTCTCCTCAGTTTCCTATCCAAGGACTCTGTCTTGACCTTTGATAGATAGAGATCCTGGACTAGGTATTCTACCTTGGGTAGGATTATGTAGTTGATCAAACATTGGATTTGTTTATCTGAGACCTTCTTCCAAAGCAAACTGTTCGTGAGGTTTGTTGTTATTTGATATAGCAAGTTCATCTAATGTTTCTTTTTTCTATCATGGTCAAACCATATCCCAGGTATTGAACTGTTCCTGTGATGGCTTTAATGGTATCTTGTGCAAAGGTTATTTCTGATTTCCTTTTGTTGTTAATTACAATTAGCTCTGACTTGCTTGGGTTCACTTTGACATACATGAAGTTGTAAAAGAATGTTGCAATATCCATAATAGTTTCCAGTAGTTTCTTGCTTCCCACTATCTATGCTGTGTCATCCATATATGCTATAACTGATGTGTTTGTGTAGCACTAAATCAATGAAAGTTGTGTTCTATCATATGTTCTATTGAGACTGCTATATCCTTGTGTTTTGCTAACCTTGCTGATAAGGGGATTGTAGTAGATACGCCATAGCAGAGGTGATATTGCATCCCCTTGGTTAATCCCATTTCTGACTATGTATGGGTCGGTAGTTCCTACCCCTGTAATTACTGTGTTCCTTCTATCTTTGAAGCCTTCCATGATGATCCTGATAAGAGTCTCCAGGAGTTTGATCCTTCTCATGGCTTTCTCCAGGGTGTTCAGGTTCATATTGTCATATGTCTTACTCATATCTTGGAAAAGGATCCATAGTTCCTTGTTGTTTTCTTTCGCGTTTTTTATGATAATATTTATTTCAAAAATGGGTTCTGTGGTACTAGTTCCTGGTAAGGCTGCCCAGTTATGTTCAGACAACATTTTGTGTCTTGTGATGATACTTGACAACCTATTAACTAGGCCTTTGGTAAAGATCTTTTTGATAGATTCAAGCAAGGTAATCGGTCAAACCTTGGTCAGGTCATTGCTCCAATCATATGTTTTTGAGATTGGATATATTGTTCCCTCTTTCCATTCGCAAGGTATTGTGCCTTTTTGAAGGACTGTATTGAAGATGACTACCACTCTCTTGATTGCCTTAGGACCAAGATGTTACAATGCTATGTATGAAATTTGTGATGACTCTGGGGCTGAAATTTTACTTGCTTTGGCTATGATGTTCTTGACTTCCTGGACAGAGAATCCTTTGGTAGCTCCTGCATATCATTCCTCCTTTACGTGCTATAAGGGTTCATATTCCTCCTTCCAGTCCTCTAGAACCTCTCAGTGTGTATATATCTTTATCCATTCCTCAAAATGACAGCGTACATATGTTCTGATTTCTTTTTCGTCCAGAATGATGTCAGGCTCGTCTTCTGTTACTATTAGTTTGTCTAGTTTAATCCTCCATTTTTCTCTCTCTAGAAAGCTGTCTATCATCCTTTTCTTATCTGTGGCAAACCACTTGAGCCAGTTGTTAATGGCCTCCTTGATTCTTTTATCATTTTCGTTACATATGTGTCTATGTGAACTGAGTTTAAGGCCTTTAATCTTCTCAACCAGGAGGATCTTAAAGCCTCAATGTCCTCTGGGCTATCCAGTTCATCTGGGAGTATAATGCTATTGTTCTTTGCCAGTCTTCGGACCTTCTCCTTCATTTCTTCTTCCAGGTTGTTGCTTAGCATCTCATTTACAAGCTTTTTTAGTTGGCAGAGCCCAATTATTTTAGCTGATGAGGGTCTGCTAGATTTCCTTTGCTTGTGTTGTGTCTTGATTTGAGATTTCCTGAACTTTTGGATATGGCGGATTATTGCTTTAAGAATTGTCTCTCTCAGTTTGTATCACAAACTGTCAATACTTGTAGCTGGATCCAGTGTCTCTCTACCTGATTCCATTTTTTCTTCAATATATTGATCCATTTCTCCCAATGTGCGGAGTCCATATTTGTCCAATTATATCTCGTATTGGGTTTCCTCTATACATTTCTTGTTTTCTTTAGCTGAGAAAAGGACAAATGTATCTTTGTGAGAGCCATACCGTGGTCACTTTTATATGACTGCTTGAATTCATTTCTGATTTCAGTTGATATCAATTCCAAATGGCCATTTTCTGTGACCCATATCTGGTCGATTCTGTTTGCTGTATCTGCTTCAACTTCCCAGGTATATTTCTTTTTTTGTGAGTTTATTGTTCTAAATGTGTCTAAGAGATCTTGATTCTTTAGGTCCTGGATGAGAATACTGTTCAATGATATTTTGTTCTCAAAATGACGATGCTTGTTCGAAAATTTATCAATACAAGATATATCTGTATCATTGAAGTCTCCTGCCACTATTGTCTCCCAGTTTGTCTTGTAACTTGCATTGAGCCACCTTGTCACTTTTCTCTCAAAGCTTGGTCTATTAGCATGTTTGGCTGGTAAGTATATTCCTATTATTCTTAAGTATTTCTTGTGTGGAAAGGCCAAGTCCAGCAAAATGGCTCTTCCTTCGATTGTTTCTTTGTTCACAACCCTTTTGGCCAGTTTGTTTCTAATGGCCACCCCTACTGCTGTGCCCTGCTATTGGTCTGTATTGGTCCAGTGATACTCAAAACCTTCAGTTTTCTAATTTTTCACCGTACAATCATTCCTATTTGTTTCTGTATTGATTATGATATCCCAATTCAATATTTGCCACAAGTCTGTCCAACTATTCTAGTTCGTTTCTTTGTTTAGACCTCTTGTATTTGATGTTGTGATCTGTACTGTAAATCCCGTATCTACTGGGTCCAGTGTTTCTATGTTATTTAGTTTAGTTTTCCTAGTGTTGCCCACAAAATTTTCTTGATTGTTTGATGTGTCAGTCATAAACTTAATATTGATTTTGATGTTGGTTATCTATTAGTGTACCTATGACCTCCAAAGCTTTTTGCATATTTGCTTGCATGTCTTCTTTTGTTTTATTGATCTGGTGTTGTCTTTTCCAGATGTCTGTTGTCTCTTGAGTTGGATTTAGGATTTCTTGACCCTTCGAGTTATTTCACAAAGATGCATTTGTTTTTTTCCCTTCATTGTCTGGAAACTGTTCCATCTCTTTGTAGTATTCCTCATTATAAGCTTCCATGTTGGTGACTCTTTCATCCAGATCCATTACTATCTCCTTGAGGCTTGCAACTTCTCTTTATATAGTTCCAAGTATTGTCATGATCTCCTGGATATCTGAGGTTTGTTGGGTGGGCCTCTGCTGATATGAAGGTTGCTTCTGCCTGTTGCGCTGCTTTTGTTCCTGGTTTGTTCTGCCATGCTGCTTGTTGGTGGCTCATGCGGCTGCTGTGTATGATGCTGGTTTGACCCTTCCTCTATTATTTGGTGAGGTGTCTGCTCTGAACCCGCCCATCTTAGCTGGTTTAAATTTGCTATAGATTTGCCCGTACTTTTCTGCCTAAGTGTGATTGAACTCCTTCCATTGTTTCCTCCATTCTTTGATGGGACATTCCCTGGCGAGATGTTTCATCACATTACCGATAGAGCATAGGAGTGTATTAATAGGGGCTAGGAATATGATGATTTTCCCAAAAGTGAAGATCAGATCCTTGGCTACAAGTAAATCTTTCCTTGTCTCGAAGCTTACTACTGCGAATTTCTTAGGTCAATATCTTGTTAAACATGTATGAGGTATGTAGCATATACATGCTTTCATTTCATTTAAGACTTGTCTCAGGTCTCATACCGTAGTACCTAGTGGTAAGTTAACCAGTTTGGCTGCTATATTATGATGTTCTCTCATCTGGTTCACGGACCAGCAAGCATAATTAATTCTGACTGCATTCTCTTTTATGAAGGTGCTGTGCTTCTTGACGAGTTTCTCTTTAACTGACTCTTCTTCAAAAGTGATGGTAGTACACTGCCACAGGTTTTGTGTTTTTATACTGATTCCTGATATGTTATCAAACTTGGCAAAGTGTTGTCTGACCTCCATGAGCTTTGTGTTCAGGGATATGTCCCAGACCACTATGGATTTACTTTTCTCAATCATTTGCCTGCTGATTTGCATATGTGTTAACTTATTGTTACCTAGATTTGATAACTCCATTCTGATTGCGTCATCTGCCACTTGTTGATCACCAAAAATCACGACGATTTGGGTGCCCTCTTTGTTGTGCTCGCTGCAGATTGCGATGAGTCCTGGGGATGAGTTGAGAGCTTTAGTTAAGTAGAGAATCTTTGTGTCATTGTTTAGACCTGGGGTGACGTTGGCATCAATTCCCACTTTGAATCTCTCTCTTCCGTATCTAACTTCTGGATTAACTGGTGTTCTTGATCTAGACTTGTTGA
Organism: Acaulospora colombiana; assembly: GCA_910592055.1. NCBI lineage: Eukaryota > Fungi > Glomeromycota > Glomeromycetes > Diversisporales > Acaulosporaceae > Acaulospora > Acaulospora colombiana. Next base: position 221 of record CAJVPT010001639.1, on the reverse strand, counting down.
TGGAGCGAGCCACTTTGTTTTTCCGATCTACAGTTATCCAGAGTTTCTCATCAATTACTTCTACAGCTGACTCATCCTGTGGTCTATCATTATCACCTTTGGTGAGCCACTACCTACTTCCTGAGTGTGTTCCTGGTTTAACTCCCCATCTTAGCTGGTTTAAATTTGCTATAGATTTGCCCGTACTTTTCTGCCTAAGTGTGATTGAACTCCTTCCATTG
>CAJVPT010001638.1:0-20466 GCA_910592055.1 Acaulospora colombiana | reverse complement strand
TTAGCTTTAGCGACACATAATATAAATGTATGTATAGTTTACTTTTGTTTAATAAAGCGCACATAACTAGCCTGACAACGGGTTAAAAAAAAAAAAAAAAAAAATTAATGAAAGAAAGAGTTAATTGACTTCCTGATCCTTTCTTTTTTTCAATCAAATTTATTCAATTTAAAGATTATGAAACTAACAATATTTGAGCAATATATTCTCAAGTTATTATTTTTTTAGACAGAATCTCTTTATTCCACTATTCAGACTGATAAAACTTTTAAGGTCAAGTTTTTTTAAGTATATAATAAACAAGACAATAAAATAAGTCTTTGAGTAGAATAGATGAAAAATCCCTAAGTGATCAGTATAAGATCTAAAGATAAAGGCTAAAAAGTTATGGTCTAAAAAATAATAAAAAAAAATTATCAAGATACAAGTCCTTTATGTAGTCTGAAAAAGAAAAACCTATCAAGAAATCTATTTTATTAAGAAAAGATCAGAAAAGTTGTATCTTTTGAAGGAACTGAGTTTTATTTTCTCTTTTTTTATTTTTTTGTAGAGGCTATTATGCTTAAGACAAGTTTGTTAGATATGATATAAATGTTTAATTTTATCTTGTCTAATGAATATGTACTTTGTTTTCTTAAAGATTAATTAATTACTATCTAGCCTGGCTGTGGGTAATTAAAAAAAATATATACATACTATGTTTTTTTTATCACTTATAATATTATTCAATCTTAATTTACAGTAAATTAATAATTTTTATTTTATATTTTTATATTATATTATTATATATAAAAATTTTATTTAATAATTAGTTTTATTTATCAAAAGTTGATAAATGACTTGGACCAAAGTATTATGTTATTTGTTTGTTTGAAAAAGAACAATACGAAATTTAACTTGGTTTTTTATATCTTATTTCAAACTGATCGTGATCACGTGAAAGTGATAAATGGAGTGCTTGTATCAATAAAACCGCTTTTGACATTTCTCATCTAAGCAAATAAATTTGGAGTAAGAAAATATAGTATACGAATAAAATTGTACAGCATTTTTAATTTAATCTCTATGTATAAAAAATCAGAAAGTTGGCATGCGAAAGAACTTAGCATTCATAATAAATTAGAATTTTTATTTCTAAATAAAGAATATTTAAATCGAAGTAGAGTAATTGGAAATGATATAATTGCAAGTTCCTTGTATTTTTTTCGTAGCTTCGGTTCCTTCCGAAGTGAGTAACAACTGTTGAGCGTCATAGGGAAAGTATAGCGGATAATACAAAAGTGAAGGGTACGAAGGCGAATCACAGTAATCGACGTGCGAAGTTGATGGAACATACGAGGGATTCATAGAATTTTGATAAAGTTGAGGAGCCGTTGATGATTGCTCCGCAGTTGGAAAACTTGGATATACCAATTTATATCTACCAAAGTCTTCGCCTCCTGCATATTGCATTGCTCCCTGCTTGTACGTGGGTATGTCAGTCAAGACAAGATCTTCCTTTCGGAACATTGTTGGTTCGCCCCGCATCACAATATCGGTATTACTGTCCTTGACCTTGGTTCTCCTTGGAGTTTTCGCCATTTTCTCGTTAATTACTTTGGCTTGCATAGTCAGATTTTGGTAGGTCATCCTAACTTTCGTACTTTCTTTGTACCATAATTTGCTTGCCCAAAAAGAAGCGTCAGACATCGTAAGACAGATGTTCTTTGTCTTCAAGTTTGAGCAAAATTCTTTCCGGTAAGTTATAAATGCGTTTGGAATTTTACGTATTTTTCCGTCATGAGGTTTGGGCAAAAGGTCTTGTGGCTTAAGACGAGGCGGATAGGGCGGTTTGATGGTTTCCATAAAACTTTGATAGTCTTCAGAAAGTTCCGATTGCGAAGGAGATGAAAGAGACGAAGACGACACGTCGGCATCCATAATCTATGTATATGGAAGTTAATTAAATGATTCAAGAAGGACAGACTATTCTTTATATGTTTGAATTTCGTTTGGAATGACGTCACCATGTATATTGTGAAGACTAGAGAAATACCAAAAATTCAGTACGGGGTGACCTTTTTTGCGTTTAAAGAGTCTCGAAAGACACGTGATGCTTAGGTATTGCATTCACATAAGTATCCCGTTTTCTCATATAAAACTTTTTTGGAGGGAAAATAAAGTGCGTGTAACATACTCTTGGGTTCCTTAACTTTGGTTCTAATAAATGAAAACGCATCGATTAGATGGAGACATATTCTTTTTGAGATTTAACACTGAAAAGATCCATGATCGTTGCTAGTCATAAATGTCAACAAATAGATATATATGGTATTTGGAATAAGGTTAACCCTAAAATTTTTAATTGCAAGTGATTTTCATTATTAACAGATTTAATAAAGGTATTCGCCATTATCATATTAATAATCTTTATGGAAAGTCCTCTGACTTATGATGCGAAAGATCTATACTAAGAATACTTAGATGAGTTAGTGAATTCACGATATAGTCAAACCAGTGGACACGCAATTAAACTCACGCGTCCGCTTCAAATGCATAGAAATCCGAACACACGCACGATATTTTTGTAAAGATTCACTTCAACCCCAGTGACACAAAGGAAATCTATATGGAATCAATGAATAATCATTCCTTAAATTATCTCATTCTCAAATGAAAATCTTTCCAAATTTTGCATCATGCTTAGTAAATATAGTAAATAGGTGACCGAGAGAGGATTTGACATGCACAAGTTTTTTTTTCTACGAAATAAATGGCAATAGATTATTATCTTAAGAGGGTCAAGGTTGTGATTTCTCTCTAATGATTTCACAATTCTTGTGCGCCATGTCCCTAGCAAGAGTATGGTTGAAGCTGCCACAAAACTATCTTCAATTATTAGTCATTTAATGTAAGGCAATTAGCGCTGAGTTACGGATAAATTCAAAGACCAATCAAGAATTAAAATGCATCTAATAGTGTTTACTCGGAAGTTGAACGTACAGCCTAGACTTAAAAGAAATCAGAATGGGCATTTTCAAAACTTAATATTTCTAACATTGTATGTTCCTTGCTAAACTCAATTGGTACATATTAACAAAAAAAATTGGAGCACGTTGTTATTATTACAAATAATTTTCTTGAAACGATTTAGTGGATTCACGCTCCGCCCTTTGTAAATTTGATGACCGACTGTGAACAAAAAAAATAAGTAGCAAGAACAAGATGGATATAACGAGGAACCACAACGGAACCATTATAATGCTTTCTTTCCGGCCCATCTATGGTGCTTGCTTAATAATAAATTATTTTTACAAAAAAAAAAAAAAAAATTTGCAAGGGTTGACTATAATCGAATCACCTTATCTGTATTCACAAACTTTGTTTGTTACACGAGAACATTCATGTCTTTGACACGAGGCTAACGAACACCCATAAGCCTAACTCCATTATGATATTTTTAATGCTTCTGCAAAATCATTAGAGAAGACAGTTTTACTGGACATGATCATCGGGGCTAGCCATAATTATTACATAATAAGCGGACATGCAAGAATCTTGTCTGTCACGAACAGTCTTAGTTTGTTGAAAATCTTATACAGTATATTGTAATTGACTATAGTTAAGCAGATGCGCGAATACATGTATTTGGCAAAAAAAAAAAAAAAGTAATGTTAAATTACTAATGCAACAAAGAAATAAGCAATCGAAGCCCTTTTTAAGATTAAAGGCCGTTTTGAATTGCAACTTTTGATATTAGGTATTAAATGGCCTAAATAAATATTAAGTATTATTAATACAAACAATATGAACTTAAAAGACATACCATTTTTGATTTCACAATCAAATTCTTCGGCAAGCCATATTTAATAAAGCGTATTACTCTGTTGAATATACTTATAAGTGTTAGTTTGTAAAGAGCTAACTTTCAGTTTGGCAGATTAACAATAAATTAGACGCCAATACTGCATATTCAAAATAAGTAAATTTGAATTCAATGTTCAATAAGCATTTGTTAGATACTGTAAATTCAATTTAAATTTATTATTAGACAATTCCATTTAGCTTTATTGTATATATACTGAATATTTACAGTATGATCTTGCTTATTTTAATCATATACTATATACGGTGTTTAGATCCTCTTTTTTAAAAAATTTTTTTGTATTTTTAGCAAAGCTTATTTATTACTTTCTATATAGATATTGATAAAATTTTATACTATTATATTATAAAAACTTTTGTCAAATTATTTATTTTTTTTTATTCAGTTTTATATTTACTTATAAACAACTGATTGATCTTTCTTTTTTATTTTTTTTTAATAAATATATAAACCAATTTTGATTTATATTTTTTCTTAAATATTTTTTTTAAATCTATCTATGGTTGAATACTTGAAAAAATATCTTAGAGTTTTTTTTTTAAAGTTTGCATAGTGAATAAATAATTATTGAATAAATATTTATTCTTCTTTTTTGAGTATCTACAATATTGAAAATATATCAAAAGTTAAGTTTGTCAAAAATTTTTTATTTTTATTAATGTATAAAAAATATTATATAAATTACTGTAAACTAATTTCAAAAGATCAATTAATCTCTATTTCTATCTTATTGAATTTATAGATTTTAAATTGCTTTTGTACTATTTAATTTAAATTAAAATTTTTTTATTTATTGGTTTAATATTTTTAATATTAATATATAATATATTTTTTATATAACTATTGTAAAAACTTTTTTTTTAATTCTAATAACTAATACTATATTATTTAATTTTCATATTTAACTTTTCTGAAAAAAATTTTATATAATTATTGAACTTATTTATATTATGTACTTTAATCTTATTGAGTTTACAATTAAAATTTTTTTAATCAAATTTTTAATTATATTCCATAATAATTAATTGATATTTTTATTTATTTTTTTATTACAAAAAACTTTTTCCATTGATTCTTTGACTACACACAAAAAAGACTCTCACAAGAGGGTTTTATTCCTTCCTGCTGATAAAGTCTTAATACTATCTTTAAACCAACCTGAAGTTAACCTTCAAAAGTCATCTTATCCTCTTTCCTTTCTTGTTTACATTCTACTTCACACAATTTCAATCTCTTGTGATCAAAAAGGTTAAATACAGTAAAAACATTTCTTATTAATGGTAAGAAAGTTCTGAAAGGAAGAAGAACTGACATATAGTCACCTAATACTGCAGAGAAACACTACATAGTTTATTATATGGATGCAAAAGACTTATTTCTATCTCTTGCTACCTTTATTTGACTATAATAATACTCATTTCAAGATTTTTCTTGTGAATTTTGCCCACTTCAATTTGATCCTGAATTTGAAGTAGCACAAAGTTTCTCATACCATGATTGAACACAACTAAACATGTTAGAAAAAAGAAGTAAACAAACTCCTATTGATTACCTTATGTGTTTGAATATATTTTTTTAACACCATAAGAACCTAAGATCTATTATAAGTCATTGAATTGATATGGATAGATAAAAAACATTGTTAACTTCTATATTATTGATGAAGACTCAAGAAAATATAAAATAAAAACAATGCCTTAAAAGTGTTAGGCCTATCTTTTATCACAAGCTTATTGGAAGATTAGGAAGATCTTAAAATCATTTACACCTAATTATCAATATCAACTTGCAATTGCTAGACCAGAAATGCTTGAAGTATATGTCAGAACCATAAACAATAGTTCAATCTCCATAGATAGTAGTACTTTGGAGAAAATAGTATGACATTTATTAAGCTTGCCAGGGATATACTAGAAGTATCAAGATTCTTTTTTCTAGAATAGTGTTATTGCAATGGTAAAGAAGAATAAATTGATAGATAACAGATCTCAATCTTCCTCTTTCTTTTACTTCCCTTATGTTTCAAAGCCTCCACAAACCTTCAACTTGTCATTACTCAGAAGAATATCTACAAAAGATTCCATACTAAATAGGATATAGAAGAAATGAGACCAGAACTGATAGACAATAGTCGAACATAATCACACTATTTCTCTCAATTCTCTAGTACCTTTTTTGTAATGCAAAATCTTCACTCCTATTTAAGCTTATACAACTTTGTCCTCTTATTTATAAGAATAGTTGGTTAGAAAAGTTTAATAGGATATTAAACATAATTTTGTTAAGTGGGTCTTAAACTTTGACAAACTTACTGAAAAGTAACATACAACTAGGAATACAACATTTTCTTTCTTTTATTTTTTTTTTTTTACATATTTGAAATTTATTTTAGCATTAGTGGAGCTATACACTAATCCTCTGATCTTTAAAGGGGTAACCTAGTTACAAGAAAGTGATCTTCAAAGGAGATCTTTTATTGTTTTTATTTTATTAGACAAGAAAATTCAAATATATGATTTTTGAGTTATTCAATTTCTTTTATCTATAAGTTTCAATAAAATATAACAAATCCAAGTTTAAAAAAATTTTTATTTGTTTTTTTATTAATATAAAGGTTTATAAATAAATAATTTTTTATATTTTAATTGCAATTAAAAATAAAAATATATTTAAATTACTATATTTAATAAATAAATATATATATATTTTAATAAGTGTTACTTTGAAAAGACAACTTATATTTAATAAATATATTTAATATTTTATTTTTTTTATTTTTTTTTTCTTCTGTCAGATTAATTATATATACTTTATTAAATATTTTGTAAACTTTATATAGTAATGTATTACTAAAGTTAAATCTCTAATCAACTTACTTGTTTTGACTATTGTCACTCTAAATGCAACTTCAGAAGTGATTTATTACTTTATTAATGGTTCAGATAAATATCTTTTGAACTATTAGTATCATTATCTGTAGGTCACCACTGCAGATTATTTTACAAAGCTTTAACAGAAATCAAAATCAAATCAATTTATTCTATATTCAATTTCTTTTGTTAAGATCTGTTTCAGATTCTTGTCATTCAATATTTCTTCTTTAGGAATTGATGGTTTCTTGACTTTAATCTTAATTTTTTAGACTTTCAAGCCTGATTTTTTTACTTTATTCTTTTTATTGATTTTCTATAACTGCTGTTATTCAGTTGCTCTTGTATATTTTTTATTCCAAATCTTCTTTCAGATATAATTACAAATTTTCTTCTGTATTTTTAAAATACACTTATAAGCTTTTTGTTCTATTATTTTATTACAATATTTGAGACCAGCCATTGCAATAACCCAGATACTTCTCATGAGTCCCATATAAAAGTTTAATAACCTGTGACTATTTTTAAAGACTTCTTTTTTAAGTTTAAAAATTAACTTGTCTAGTTTTCTTCTTTTCTCTTGATCTTTCATAATTAGCTATACAGTATATCTTTTTCTTATATTTGCTGATTCAATTTTTTTAAGTTCTATTCTGTTGCATTTATTGATAGAATGTTATCTTGTCATTTACTTTTATGATGAATTGTCTTATTAAAGTGTCCAGTATTATACTTTTCTATTTAATTTCTATAATAATTTTGAATAATATGAGATTCTTCCATTCTATATAGAAAGTTGGAGAGCTTTCTTGGCTATAGCATCTACTTCTTTATTGTATCTATTACTAGAATAGACCTTAATCTTAATTAGCTTTAGGTTCAAATATTTTTTCTCCACAAAATCTAGTATTTGCATCTATAGAGACCAGTTTTTTTTTTAATTACTTTTTATGTATCTTTTTGAGATCTTTTTTTTTTAGTTCCTTTCATTTGAAGATATAGGCTTAACTTTCTATATAGATTTTGACTCTACTTTCAATAAGAACAACTAGCAATATAGTAACTATTGTTATTACTTCTATCCTTATTGATGATAGTCAGTTTTTTACTCTCATCTGAAATTTGCTTTCTTTTCCTGGTTTTCCTATTAAATTTATACTACTCTTATTTTTATTTTTTCGTTTCCATAATTGGCCAGTGATCCATTAGAATATAAGGTCATTACTTTATTTAACTTCTGATTTCACTAAAGTATTTTCATCAAGTAGAACTAATATGCATCTTCTTTATATTGTTTTTAATAATTTTTTTCTCCAACTTTTTATCTCTATATTTACTACTTTGGCAATTTGAATCTATTCTTGATTATCTATTACTATCTTAAGTATTTCTTTTTCCATAGTTGTTTTGTTTCTTGAAATTTTTAATACTGGACTCTTATAATAGATTTTCTAGTGTTAAGATATGGAACTATATATATTCTGTCCCTTTTTTCTGTTATTACACAATGATTATTTTTCTTAATACTTTTTAGGTATTCAAGACATTTTATTAAACTTGTTATTTATTTATATTCTTTAGCTATTGAATAGTCAAAGTGTTCTATTTCTATATTATCTATTATACTTTCTCTTATTAGGTTTTTTCAAGTAACTTAATATTTTTTATTTTCTATAATAGTTTATGAATTCTATTTTTATTATAATTATATTTTATTATAGGATATTTTAATTTCTATTTTGTTCAATTTATCTTTTAAGATTTGATAAACTGTTCTATTCCCTCTTCTTGTATAGTTTGAACTATTAATAGATACTATTCTAGAACTAGTTCTTTACTCATGTTCTGCATAAGCTGTAATATTTATTAGTTTTGTGTTTCTTTAGTATCTACATCAATTAGTTGATTTATATATATTAAACTATTGTTTCTCAATAAAGATATAGCTTTTTTATACTTATCTAATATAAAATATTTATTGATTGAGCTTTTTTCCTTACCCTATTCAAATATATCATACTATTTTCAACTCTGAAAAGTTATATCCATATCTTTAACTAACTTCAATACTAGGAATATAAAGTTACCTTTGTCTGATAGATGATATAAAGAATTATAGGTAAATAGATTATTAAGCTCCTAATATGTGATTTATACTTGTTTAAGTTTAATAACTATTGTGACTTCTGCTGGTTCTTGATTATTGAGTCTATTGCATAATCCTATAATCTGACTTTCTTTTTGCAGTATTAAAATACTTTTCAAGTTATGAATTTTTGAATGATGAAAAATACTATTTCATATTAACTTACTAAGAACAGTTTTATTATTGAAAAGCTTTCTATATGTTGTTATTAAGATGTTACATATTTTTCAAGGCAATATATTATATTGTATTTGAAACTCGACTCTTTCTACTAATCCTCTGACCACACACAAAAAAGATATTCACAAGAAGTTTTTATACTTCTATACTAATAAAGTCTTATCTCTCTCTTTAAACCAACTTGAAGAAACTTCAAGAGTCATCAACTATTCCTTCTCCTCTTGTTCACTATTCTCTTCAAACAAAACTTGACCTCCAGTGATCTTAAAAACCAAGGAAAACCTTTTTTATCAATGGCAAAAAAGTTTCAAAAGGAAGAAGAACTAATATGCTATCATCTCACACTATAGAGAAATACTACAGAAACCTGTAAATGATAAGAGACAACTTCTCCACTCTCTTGTCATTATGTTTACTTCTTATAGTACTTATTCTTAATTTTTTCTGAAGGATTTTGCCTACCTCAGTTTGATCCTGAATTTTAAGTATTACAAAATTTTTCACATCATAATTGAATAGATAGAGCTCACATTAGTAAAAAAAATATAAACAAGCTTCTATTGGTCACTTCACATATCTGAATGCATTTCCTCAGCTCCATAAGAACCTGGAATCCATCATGAGTCATTGTAATAGTGCAGGTGAATATAGGATATTTCTCCATTTACATCATTGGTTCCTTCAAGAAAGAGTCCATCCAACCATAGTAAAGGTCACAAAATATTATAATTGAGTTTTATGGTTGTAATCATCCACTTCTGGCCACTGAGTAGATTTCTTCTTTAGCTCTATTGAATAGATAAAGATTTGAAACAAAGTTCCTGTGGCAAAGTTGGGTTGCATGGCAGGCGAAATATAAGGGAATCAAATTTTTTTTGGGAGGGATGACATGTCTCATCTGAGCATGTTATTTAGGGGAATCTAGGTGGATCGATAAATCTTCTTTCTTGGTGTGTGAATTAGATTGATTTGAGTAATTCTTCCCAACAACAAGCCATTCTATGGATTGGAATGATTAGAATTTCACAATATGGAAATACTGAAAGTAGCTGAGGAACAGGCAGTACACCCTCGACTGATAAAACCCTCAAAGAGTAACCAGCTTACAGAATCAAAGTGATAGTAGTAGCGTAAAATTTTAATTACTCACAGACAATTCTAAGAGTGTTTTATTAATAATCATTTCTTGTATATACATTTATTTGCTATGATTTGAAACTTTAATAAAACAAGGCTGAGTTGCCATTTTTTTAAAAAAAAAAAAAAATTATATTTGAAACTCAATTCTTAATATCAGGACTTTGTTCAATATATAAAACATTTATTTGTCTATTACTTTTTTATTTTTTAGAGATTTGATAACTATATTGATTTCTCTCAATACTCTTTTCTTGAGTTTAGCTATGGTTTTTTGATTATCTGTTCAGATTTCTAGGAATCTTGCTTACTCAGTTCTATCTAGTTCTTTAACTATTTCTTTGCTAATGTCTACTTGAACTTCTGCTGAATATGAATTATGATTATTAATAGTAAGTAGCATTGATTTGTTACTATAGATTTGAAAATTATTTGTCTTATGGAAAATTCTTACCATGTCTTTTTTTAATTTAGCAATTCATATAGTATTATCTATAAAGGCAATAGCTGTATATCAAGATTCTAGTTTTCTTGTATTATTTCCTGTTAGATCTAAATTTCAAAAAACCATTATCTTGTATCCCCATTATTCATTGTTCTAAATATTTATATAGGTGAGAATTATAAAATATTCTTTATATTAAAGAGAAGATTATTTTCTCTTGATTGATTTTTCTCTACTATTATTGGACCTGTTAAGTTATTTTCATAAATAACTTTAAACTTACTACTTTGAAACAGATTTATTACTATATTAATGAAGCTGGCTAGAATTTTAATTCTTTTTATCATCTTTTTTAATATATCCAAACTAATAGTATTGTATGCCTTAGCTGTATCCTAAAAAGCATTCAGAGTTTCTTTTTACTTTCCTATATATCTTCACAGATATTGTTTAGGATTTGAATAGATTTTGTTATACTTTTATCAGAAAGTTTTGCATAATTAGAATCTCTAGGGGTATTGTTTATCTTACAGATATTTTCTAATCTGTTAGTGAGAATTTTTACAAATTGCTTTCTTGTTACTATAGCAGAACTATAGGTTTTATATTTGCCAGATTACATCCTATGGTTTTGGCTTTGCAATTGGATAGATAGAACTCTGTTTTCATTATATTGGAATTATCACATATCTTAAAAAGTTATTAAATATTTTTTTAAATACTGTATTCTATTTCTTCAGATTCTAATTTCTTCAATATTTTATAGCTGATTTATGATTTTCCTGATATTTTATTATTAAAAAGTGTTTGTAGTACTTCACTTAATTCCTCTTGTAAAATTGACTTTAAGAGATCTTTATATCATGTCTTTTTAATATAATCTTTAAGCTTAGCTTATATTCTGCTTTTCAATTACTTGTTAGTTTGTCAAAATCAGTATTTCACTTTTTGAAGGCATCTTAATAATATATTTATATCTTTTCTTTCACTTTTTCTTTCTTAATTGTTATATATTCAAATTCACATTTCTTGATTTTAATTCTATCCAACACTATTTTTATTCTTTCTCTATCCATTAGAGAGTTTACTATTTATTTTATAATAATTAGTTCTCAGGTTTTTATATCTTTGTTCAAGGACTGATTTGATTTTATTCCTTGCTTTTTTTCTTTTCAGCTTCTGATATATTAGCTTGAAACCTTTTATTTCATCTTAAATATCATTTTTAATAATGTTCAGGGAATATTGAAAGATGCAATAGTTTTCTATTTGATAATTAAGCTCATATATTCTATTATGCTATACTTAAAATTTATAAGCTAGTGATATTCTTTGTAGCTATGGTTTTTTTGTAGTATTATCAGTTATAAAGATTTTATATTTGATAAATTCTGAATTATATTTATAGTATCATGTTTTAATTAAAGCAAATTTCTTTGTTACCAACTTATTGTAAACTACTTTATTTATTTGTTCTTCAAATGCAATTAATTATGTTAAAACTCTTTTTGCTGATTCTCTGACTACACACAAAAAAGATATTCACAAGAAATTTTTTACTACTATGTTAATAAAATCTTCACACTTTTCTTAAAACAACTTGAAGTTTACCTTTAAGAGTCACCTATATCCTTCCCTTCTTGTTTACAATTCTCTTTATTATAAACTTGACTTCCAGTGGTTTAAAAACCAAGTAACACCTTTACTGCTAAAGGCAAAAAAACTCCTAAAGAAAGAAGAACCAATAGTGAAGTACCTGAAGGTCCTACCTAGTTTTGTTGAGGCTACAAGAGATGTTGTATAGTAAAAGAGGCTTATTTTTTTTTCTCTTTTATTGCAGTTCTCTTTTAAAACTATCACTTTTACAATTTTTTGAGGAATTTTGCCTATCTCAGTTTGATCCTAAATTTTAGATAGTACAAACTCTCATCAAATCTTATTGGTCAACAAGAAACATGTCAGTTTTTGAAATGCAAACAAGTTCTATTGGCCACATATACATATCCTGATAAGACATTGTTCCCTAACATATTAATGGATATCAAGAAAGAGAATAATCTTCAAGAAAAATATCTATTACCACTCAGAAAAATAAGAAGAACAAGATGCTCAAGAAGACATAAAATGAAAGCAAAGCCTTGAAAGTATACCATCTACTTATATAAGTCTAAAACACCTGGAGATTGGAAGATTCTCTAGGATCATTTGTACCAATCGAAAATAAAATCACCAACAGAAGGTGCCACTATTGATATAGTAGATCAACTTCTCAGATGGTAGTATTTCAAGAGCAACATTTATCAAGGCCAGTGAAGGTGCATACCAGAAAGATCAAGATTCCTTTTTTAAATAGGTTATCGCAATAGACAGATTTACTGAATAACAAAGGTCCCATCTCTCATACCCCCTTCCCCATAGCTCCTTTCTCCCCAATTCTCTTCAATTTCAGTTCTAGACATCCATGAAAACCCCTTTGACTTGTTTGGTTACTTGGAAGAACATCAAAAGAAATTCCAATGTAAGTAGAGTAAGGCAAGATATAGGATCAAAATTGGAAGACATAAGAATCATAACATGGAAGTACTAAAAGCAACTGAGGAACAGACATTGCACTCTCAACTGATAAAGTTCTCGAAGAGTATCAGCCAACAGTACAGAAATAGTGGTAGTAGTGTGGTCTCAAATGTTGACTCTATAATAGATTACTATTTTCTCTCTCTCTCCAAGTCCTTTCAAGATGTAAGTAGAACCCTCTCTCCTATTAATCCTTATATAGCTATTGTTTTCAATTATTTCTCCTAGCAGTAGACAATTGCTCAAGAAGATTAGTATATAAACACACATCCCCAGTTTTGGGTTAAATTAGATAAATTAGACTTGATACACACATCATTTCTCCTGTAAAAATTTTATATTGTCCTAATGGTTCTCTCATTAGATCTCTATTTGAAGATGGCTTAGTCATGGGATGGTTTCTTAACCTACTATTAGTTTACTAGTTTATTATTATTTTCTTTTAGTCAGATATATCTATATAGTAAAACTTCATTAATAAACTCAGTCAAGCCAGCTTTAAAAAAAAAAAAAATTTGTTCTTCAAACACTTTCCAGATCTTGTTGGTCCAGTTTTCTTTTTCACTATTTTTTGATTTTATTTGTGACAGTAGATCCAGTTTTATATTAAGCTTATGTGATATATTATTACTGAATATTTGCCACTGTTCTAGTGTTGATCTCTTTATATCAATTCTTTTGACAGGTCTTGTTCTAGTCATTTTTGTTATATTTTTTTTTAAAAAAACTTGTGTCATATAGCATTATTATGAGTATAGTGTAATCATTATTTATAATTTCTTCTATACTTTGATTATTGAACTATAGAATAAAATATTTTTTAAACTTTGTGATACCCAGATATAGTTTATATAATTATTACTAATTATATCTTGTTATGTTAAAGTTTTGTTTTTCCTTTCCATGTTACTTATACATTTATAAATTCTTATTTATTTAATATATTGAATAGTAGAATTTTTGATTGCCAGGAGGATTTAAAGCTTGCTTTGAAGGATGATGCTCTATATTTAGCTGGATTATATATCACATTGAAATTTTTATTACTATTATATGGAAGTCACTTTTATACTTTTTTTTAATAAAGCTTATTATATGTTTTTGTATTTTCTTGCTTCTTTTCTTATTAGAAGGAATATAAACTTGTTTAATACAAACTTTGTTTTTTTTTATATAAGAAAGTTGATAACTATTATATATTCTTTTACTTTTTCTATAGACACTATATTTTTTTCCAAGTCTTTTCTAATTAGAAGATTGATATCTGCTTCAAAAGGAGTTTTATTATTAGTACTATAAAAATGTTTATAAGTATCTTGATCTTTAAAGATCCATTTTACTTTGATCTTAGTCAATTTTGATTTGCATAACCCTGCTATATATATAGTATCTTTCGTTCTTAAATTTTTTCACCAAGGTTATATTGTTTTAATCTTTTAAATATATTTCTAATATTATGTGTACCTATTCTCATTACTCACTTTTCTATATAATCCTCTTGTTTTTCTTCTATATGTTGCTCTATTTTTTTATTATTATTTAAAAATTTAATTCTCTCTATTTGCAAAAATATATTGATATCTTAATTGCCTTACAAACAGATATTGGAGTTTTAATTATTCTATTTTCTTTATTATTTTTTGTTTTTATTTGTTGTGTTTTGCCCTTGTTCTTTGTATTAACTTTGAGAATAGTGGACTGATATTTTGTGATTGGATTGGTGTACCTTTTAGAAATAGTTAAACTACCTTTTTAATAAACCTTTTTCTAGCTTGTCTAGCTTTTTATCAAGCCTTTCTATTATCTTGTTTAGCTATAATACTTCAGACTTCTGAGTGATAATTAATACTTGATTTTTGGTCTTATATTTTATTCTTTATCTATATACTGTAATTACCTTTTATTTAAGAATTTATTATCAGTTTCAGATTGATATTGTATAGTTTGATCTGATATCCAACTTTTTCTTCTTTCTATTGATTTTCTATTGCTATCAGTAATTAAAAAGATATATCTTGCTATTTGTCTACTAATTTTCAACTATTAGTTTTATATTGTGTTCTTGATACTTTTTTTCTGTTTACTTCAAAATGAACTTCACCTTTTCTTTTTGGCTTTTGTATTCTTGTTTGTCATTCCTTTCAACTGCTATAACTGGATTTTTTAAACTAGTCAAAACCATTGATGTTCTATTGCTATAGTAATTTTTTGCACTTCATCCTAGTTTTTTATTATTAACTTTAATTTGATGTTGGAATAACTCTCTCAAGTCTTTTTTATTTTCAAAATAGACTATTATATAGTTTTTTAAAATCAAGGTGGTCTTGTTTTTTGATATATAAAAGGCTTTAACCTTTATATGACTTAGTGCTTTATTTATTAATTCAATAAATATTTCATCAATTCCATAAAGTTTTGGGAGTATCATTTTCTTTCTTTCAGTATTTGAGTGATTTCTTTATTATCTAGTTCTTTGTGAACTATTACAGATCACATTTGATTAGATCTTATTTTAATTATCCAACTTTGATTCAAATTGATATATTCTCAATATTTAATGAAATGAATTCTGAATCTTTTCTGGTAAAATAATATTCAGTATTTAAAAATATTAACTATTTTTTCATATTCTTCTATTACTTGTTTAATCATAAGTTTGTTACATTTGTTATCTATATCTATTAAAGGGATATATTTAATTTATTTTTTGTTGAAGAGAAGTTTTTTAGCTTGAAGAATTTTTTGTTTTGAGCATATCTTTGAAAAGCTGATTGCATGTTCTTGTCTTTAGTTATTCTTTTAATTATAAAGTTTTCTTCTTATTTTTTGCTAATAGATTTTAAATACCTTGCTATATTCTTTTCTTTATCAAAGTCAAATGTAATTCAATAATTACTATTAATAAATTTGATTTTGAAAGGATTTATTTTCTAAGATATTCTTAGTACTCCTTTAAGATACTTGATTCCTTTTTTATTAATTTTACCTAGTAATATTTTCTAGAATATTTCTATTTTAATTAGACCTTATAGTTTGATAAAGAATAAATTTACTATAGAACTTTGAGTTTTATTTCTTGTGTCATAAAAAATATTATCAATAATACAATTTCCTTATACTGTTTTTTTTAATTTTTCTATTTTAACTTCAGCTTGTTCTGCTGTTTCCCTATTCTTCATTATTACTTTCTTAATAGATATTTTTTTTTCATATTCTATAGAAAATAGTTGAAACTCTATCAAGATACTCTCTATTATCACAACCTTTTTTTGAATAGAACTTGATAGATGATTTGCTGATTTATTTGTTAATATATTATATTATATATTTTTTCTTCTAGTATAAGTGTTTCAAGATTTTCTTTTTTGCCTTGCCCTTTTTTTCAGAGAATAAGAATGTATTGTCATAACATATATTTTTTGCTAGAATTTTGAGATCTATTCTTAATAAATTGACAATAATATTATCCAATATTGAAAATAGATAAAATGATTCTATAGAAATATAGAATTGGATAGCTTCTATTGATCTTAATTTATGCTAAATTATCTTTGTTACCCATAGTTCTATTGAGGATCGTGATTGAAAGCTATTTTTTTTAAAACCTTTAATAGCTTTTTTCTTTAATTGTCATGATATTATGTAATGTGGATTAATTAATACATTATTTTGTTTAAAATAGAATGTGTTATTGTTTACTTGTTTATTTGTTGTACTGTTTATATATGAATATATCAATAATAACCAAGTTTGTCTTATTTTTCTTTACATATTATTGTTTACTTATTTGTTTGTTATACTGTTTATGTCTGGATATATAGATTCCAACTAGTTTATCTTATTTTCTTTCACATATTATTACTATTTTGAGCTACTATCATATTGTAAATCAAATATATGAACTGATATTTTTGTATTTGATTTTTGTTTTTTTCAAGTTTCTTGAATGAAAAAAATGTATGTATATATCATATGTTTGCATAATGTAATGTGTTTATATATTGTTGTTGATGTCTGATATTTTTTTAGCTATTGCTCTAGGTTCTTGATATTCTTTTGGATTTTACAAACTTTAAGTTATAGCTGGTTTACCAGTTGTAACTATTGTTTGCAAGATTTCTTTTAATGTTTACAAAGGTGTTTACTCTATACTGGCCTGGTTAGAAGCTTGGAAAATTGATATTGGGTTCTATGGCATTACTGTGATTCAGGCTTTTTATAGCTTTTTTTTTCTCTCAAAAGTTTTATAGATCAAATATAGGACTTGTAATGAAGCGTGTCTCCTTTCTTTAAAGTTGATCTTGAAAAGTGTTTTCTATTCTATCTTTTAAAAGTTTGCTATATCTTTGTTATTTAATTAAAAGTGTTTTTGTAAGTTTTTTAAGAAAATTATCAAAAAAGGAAATTTTTTGAAAAAAATATGAATCAGTAAAGAGTTTTTTTTTTATCTAATATTTTGTTTATATTATTAATTTTGTTATTTAAAAATATTTATTTATATTATCAAATTTATTATATAATAATATTATAAGAATAATATTAAATTAAAAATATTTTATCAAAAACTTTTTTTGTTATCCTCTGATCACACAAAAAGATATTCACAAAAAGTTTTATATTTTCTTGCTAATAAAGTCTTAATACTTTTATTAAGACAACTTGAAACCTATCTTCACTTATTTCTTCTATCCTCCCTTACTTGTTTATAAACTCCTTTAAATAAAAACTTGAGACTTTAGGGGCCTGAAAATACTCAAGTATACACTTCTTCTACTAAGAACAAGAAGGTTCTAGGAAGTAAAAGAACTGACAAGTAAAGTGTCATCTTACGGAGCTGGAAGCAACAAGAAATAGGGATTTTATTAGCAGAGGAAGGCTTATTATTCACTTTCTCATATACTGTATAGTCTTTTATCCTCTTAAAGTGTCTACTGGTTTTATAATTTTCTTAAGGAATTTTGCCTATTTCAATTTGATCTTGAATTTTTAATAGTACAATATCACCTGACATCTAATTGGTTGACATGAAACATATTAGTAGCTAAATGTAAACAAGTTTCTACTGTTTACTTTACATGTTTCAATAATGTCATGGATGATTAAAAGAGTTGATTGGTGTCTCATGTTTACCCACTTTTTCAATTGGATTAATCTATAGATCAAGTTCTATAAGGTCAATAAGATACAAGCAACAAGTTCCCAGGTAGTAAAAAAGCACTATTTGTTTAAGTTGAGATCTTTTTTTTCTATTATCCTGGTTAGGCAAAGTTTAAAATTAAAGTTTCCTTTTTATCCCAGTCAGGCAATAAGACTGAATGGTCTCTAGTTTATACTAAGTTTTAATCCTTTGATTATTGTTGAGAATGCATTTCTCTAAAACTTATTGAAAAATATTGCAATTGATGAGAATCCCTATCACTTTAAAACCCTTTCACCATTATAAGGCAAAAGGATTATTGAGGAATCTGTTCTTTTTGGTAATAGAAAATGTATATCAGTAAAATTCCTTTAACTAGACATGACTGTTGAAAGGTATTATATTGAAATAACACAATCTAGTTTTTACTAGGTTACATAAGAACCAGAGATCCATTATAAATTGCCTTTCTATCACAGGTGAATAAAAAATCACTGCTCAAAAAAGGTTAGAACCAAGTATGTTTTGGAAGTAAAGACTCCTACTAAGTGATAAGTTTTCTCAAATAGTACATGAAAAGGAAATAAAGATCAAAAATAAATAAGTTCCTCAAATAGTTAGGAAAAAAAAGGATAATCTAATCAGAAATTTCTTATCTTAAGAAACAGGTTTTTTGAGAAAACTGAAAATCTTTTATTTTTCAATTTTTACCTTTTTATTTTCTTGTTGTCTATTTAAACATTTTTAGATATTTTCTCCCCCCTTTTTTTAATTTATCCTTTTGTAGTTCCTGATTCCAATAGCTTGATAAGACATATAGTAGTAACAATCTGCTAACAATAATGTAATGAACTAGAAGAGTTTTTACTTAAAGACACTTTATAGTAAAATATTGTCCCCAAGGCTGAACTTAGAGGCTCTTATGCTTATGATAAGTTAATTAGATTAGAATAATAGTTTAGCTGTAATTTGTATCATATTGTTTGAATGAAAATATACTCATATTTTTAATTGATTAATAAACTAACAATCTAGCTTGACTATAAGTACTAAAAAAAAAAATTAAAATTAAATAAATTTTATCTTTTGCTTCTGATAATTCTTTAATATATACAAAAAAGATGTTTATAAACTATTCTTATATTTTTTGATTAATAAAATCTTTATATTTCCTTAAAATAACTTGAAGCTTATCTTCATGAGTCATTATTACTTTTTTATACTTATTTATAAACTTTTTTGAATAAATAATTGAGTCTTTAATAGTCTAAATGGATTCATGTATATATTTATTCTACCAAAAACATAAAAATTTAGAAAGTAAAAAGACTAACAAGTAAAATATTATATTTTAAAGCTGAAAGCAATAAAAAATAAAGGTTTTATTGATAGAAAAAGACTTATCACCTATTTTTTAAATATTGTTTTTATTTTCTTAAAGTGTCTATTGTTTTTTATAATTTTCTTAAAGAATTTTGTTTATTTCAGTTTGATTTTAAATTTTTGATAATATAACATTATCTAATATTTAATTGGTTGATATGAAACTCATTAATAGTAAGATATAAACAAGCTTTCATTAATCATATTTATATATTCCAATAATATCTTTAATAATTGAAAGAGTTAATTAATATTTTATTTCTGTTTATTTTTCTAATTGAGTTAACTAATAAATTAAGTTTTATAAGACCAATAATATATCATTACTTCTAAAAGTTTAAGTCCACTTACTATATTTTTATTATAAATTTCAACTTTGATATTTTTATAATCCTTAATTTTTTTTAAAAAAATAGTCTCATTCCTAACTTTATTAGGTTCTAAATTATATATATACATTTTTTTTTTTTAAAACCCATGGTCAGGTCAGTACTATGTATTTATTAATCTATATGAAAACTGATAGAGATACTGTACATAAGGTAATTGCATTATGGCTAAACTATAAGACTTGTACTGACACACTTGTTAATGGCTTTCAATTCTCAAAAGAGCTTCAGCCTCTAAATACAATCTTGGAAACAATATTTCACTCTGAACTAAGTTTTGGATAAAGACCCTCCTAACTTACCCATCATTGCTAGCAGGTTGTCACTACTTATTATCCTC